>VYZU01077320.1:0-10132 GCA_013401355.1 Ceyx cyanopectus
ATTACACCGTAACTAAATCCAGAAGTTACCTCCCTACTTTCTCTGACAACAGTCCTGTACTCCACCCAGGTGGCCAGCTTCTCTTTCCATGATCTGTAGACTCTCTTCTTCCACTTAAGTTTGCTTAGCAGTTCCTTACTTAACCAAGCAGGTCTCCTGGCAACCTTTCTCGATTTCCTGCTTGCTGGGATACACTGATCTTGAGCTTGGAAGAAGAGGTCCTTAAATGTTAACGAACTATCTTGGGCCTCTCCTCCCTCTAGTACGCTGTTTCATGAGATTTCAACCAGCAATTACTTGAAAAGGCCAAAGCCGGCCCTCCTGAAATCCAGGGTTGTAGTTCTGCTTGATATCCTGTTCCTGCCAGACAAGATCTTGAACTCCACCATCTCGTGATCACTAAGACCAAGGCTGCCCTCAACCTTCAGTGCTTCAACCAGACCCTCCATGTGATGAGGACAAGATCCAGCACTGCTCCACTCCTGGTTGGCTCCTCCACCACTTGCATCAAGAAGTTATCATCAATACACTGGAGGAACCTCCTGGACTGGGGCTGGCTGGCTGAATAACCCTTCCAGCAAATATCTGGATAGTTAAATCTCCCATGAGAACCAGGGTCTGTGATTGTGAGGCTGCTGTCATCTGCCTGTAGAAGGTCTCGTCAACTTCCTGATCCTGATCAGGTGGCTTGTAATAGACAACCAAAACTGTATCACCCATGCCAGCCTGTCTCTTAATTCTCACCCACAAGCTCTCAACTCGCCCCTCATCCACCCCTGGACAGAACTAAAGACATTCCAGTTGCTCCTTCATGTAAAGAGCAACTCCACCACCTCACCTTGATGTCCTGTCTTTCCTGAAAGTACATAGCCATCCATGACCACATTCCAGTCATGTGAGCTGTCCCACCATGTCTCTGTAATTGCCACCAGGTCATAACCCCGTGACTGCACATGGATTTCTAACTCCTCAGGTTTATTCCCCATGCTGCGGGCATTGATGTATAAACACTTCAAGGATGGAGTCCAGTATAAAGTTTTCAGCCTTGAAGGGGAGTAGACCCTCTGATTATGTAAATGCCAACAGGCCCGGTTATCTCCCCCTCTTCCNAATAAGCTTTTGTTCCTTAAGTGCCTTTGCTAATTTTGAACATTCCCTTCTATCTAAAATATTGTTTGTTTTATGAACAAAACTCAGTCTTTGTAAATCCTACTTTTCTCCCCCAAGTACTTCATGTCAATCTTAGTTTTGGGTTTGGAGAGCTCCGAACCGTACCTGGACATCAAATGAACCTTACCTGGGATAGAGGCTTTTTACAGGCCTTTTGGATGTTCAGTGTGTTCAACCACTCCATGCTCTTTTACTAACTGTTGGGGGATTTTTAGGTTTGGTTTGGTTTGTTTTTTTTGTGGCTGTCTGTGAAGTCCTTCTGCAGTGAATGGACCAGATACTACTCTGGTTCCATTGTGATGCTGAAATAATGCGAAGTATGGAAGGAGTAACACAGACACCTGTGCTTCTTATCTGAAATGTTATAGGGGAAGCAGTATAATCAGAGGAACAAGCAAACCATCAACTTGTGTTAAAATATTAGGTAAATAAACATTAACATGTTAAAAAGCTAAATAAAAATATGCAAAAATGTAAATGTAAAAAAAAAGTAAGAAATGCAGAGTTAAGGTGCTGCACATTCCATCTTCAGCTAGCTCTGATATCTATAGTGGCATTTCACCTGTGAGGAGATCATAGTGAAAGTGTCTTTGAGATACAGTTTCATCTTAATTCTTGCTTTCCTGGCTCATGTAATTTTAATGCCAGTATATGTGATGTTTTGGAACCATGTTTTTTCCTCCTGGTGTTCAAATGTGAGTCTAGAATTATTTATGCAGCTTTTTCCTTACAAATCCTGACAGATGCAAACTGTGCGATACACTAAGCATCTAAATCAAGCTTAGTACAAACTAGCTCAACAGTGTTTATGCTGCCAATTAAAGACATCACTTTTTTGAATTATATAGGGAGTGAAATGATCTCTGACAGCTGTGAATTGCAGAAAAAGGGCTCTATTGTTCAAAGAACTGCCTTTAATATAGAGAAACCCTTGCTAAACTTTTGATTCCCAAGTATGGCAAACATTAATTGGCCATAAACTTAACAAGAATTGGTTCACTCATTCCACAACTTTTGCTCTACTCCCCCACTTTCCTTCTCATTACTTCCCATTAGCCTCTCCTAGCAAGTGCTTAACTCAAAAACACCCCACCCCCCACATTCCCATGTTTCCATCTTTATGCTTTCAGCATTCTCATACTATTTTATTTAGCTCTTTCAGCAGTGCTTACTTTTCCAGATGACTTCTACAAGAAACAGGATGGCTGAGTAAAGGCAGCCTGGCAAACTCTCATGGTTTTGTCCTAAGTGTTGTGCTCTACTGCCATGTTGCTTAACATCCAATTCCAGAGATGTTTTAAGACGCAAGAAGCTCATATTTAATTCGAGTGTATCTTTCTAGACTCTACACTTTCAGAGAAAATATTTAAAATGTCACCTGAGCCTAGAAAAAATAAAACATGAAAGAGCACCAAAAGGTACTGCTTTCTTTAAATCTTGTATTCTTTAAGACAATCTCATGATTTTTTAATTCAGATTTCTTATAGGAAGAGCAATCTTACACTAGACAGAAACTACACATGTAAATCTTTATTACCTAGTATTTACTTAGTGTGCTACACAGAAGATAGTAATAGATTCTTGTAATCACAGAAAAAGCCATTTAAGCATTCTCCTTATTCTAATAAGCTTTGTATTTTACAGGTAAACACAAGACTTATAAAGTACAGGATATATATTTTACTAAATAGCTTAAAAAATAAACAACACTCCTTTTTTTGGCTTTTCAATAAGGACTTTTCAATTTCAGCCTTGTAAAGGTCTAGGAAGTATAAGGAGATATCTAGGAAGAAAAAATGGAAACAGAAGATAACAGAAAATTCTATGTACTGTTATTTTGAGTGAGAGACGTGAGCATTTATGCTAATCTTATAATGTATCTCAAATTCATTTTGAGCATATAAGTAGGAAGAATTGCGGCATGCTCTGAGCTTTCACTTCATGTGGATAAACAATTTAGATATATTTTTAGATCATCAGTAGAAATCGGCGCTGCTTGTGATAGCTGCTCTGCAGATCCATGCTATTTGCTGGGCCCCTTCTGGGTGAAATATCCAACAGAGCTGTAGAAGGAGGGATTAAATTACATGCCTGAGGCCTCAGTGATGGGGATAGTTCTCCATCTCTGGTTTCTAATCTCCTCCTGTAACAGCTGAATTAAGTCGTCCCTCTGTTTCTCTGCCATTCTTGTCATATTTTCTTTTCCTGTGTCACCATCCTATGTAGATATTAGTGCTTAAAAATGCAGTACATTTTTATGCATTTAGTACCTCCTGTGGCTAGGACTAAGATTCTACAATAATCTGTTTTTCTGTTGCTGATCCTATCAATAATATCTTCCCTATGAACAGAGGAAGTGTTGCTGTTAATGTCTTTGTGTTGATGAGATGAGTGTATATACCCTGCCTAAAGCCTTCCTTTTCATATTGCTTCAAGGCTGGAGATGTCTAATATGAAGTGATTTTTTTACAGAAAAAAATATTCTGAAGTACATTGCAAATCACCTAGGGGCAGATATGCACAAAAGACAGGTGATACTAACCAATACTGCACCTCTTTTTGTTAGATCAGAATTAAGATATTATTTTAACCTATTGCCCAGTGTTTGTGACTCATTACCGGGTTGTCTGTGAAGAGTTCATGAGGTGTTACATCTGCCCAGAACAACCACAGTGCTCTTTGGCTGATCTCAAACTACTTATAATTAATAATTAGATGCCAGAGTCTATTGCTCTAATACAAAGCTGTTCAGCATATCAACATGAACAATGCAAGTGTGACAGTTGAAACAATGCTGTGGGTTAGAGTTTAACAAACTTTTTTTATTTATGATCCCTAAGGTAATATAATAAGCAGTTTATGTTAGTATTTTCCTTGTAAAAAGATTGATATGTTTTACTTGAAGGCCTTTACTAATATCTGTTACTCTTTCACTTACTAATGTTTGGATTTGTGTTATATTTATGAAAATATAATGCTTTATGTTGCCAGAGAAATCACTATGGTCTAGCAACCAAACATTAAATGACAATGTACTTGCTTAACTATCATGCTGAATAAGAAATACATGTGCAGAATGAGGATATAAAGTCAGGTTATTATTTTTATTCCCAGAAGTAAATAGAGATAGGTCAATTATACATGCATGACCGTAAGGCCAACATTGCTTTATGGTAATAATTAATAATTACTGATGCTTGAAGTGAATGTCCTAATGATGAAGTAATGGTATAGAGGACCTGTCATGTTTGGAAATCAAGGTTATTATATGTGTTCTTCACATACCAACCATGTCAGGCTTATGGGCTAGTGTATTCTTGTTTTCCACATACCAAAAAAATGTCTTTCATAACATTAAGAAATGGTATTGCTAAGAAAAACAGGGAGCCTCCTTCTTCCCCTCCCCAGTCCTATAGCATATCATGTGGAATGTGAATTGCTATCTCTTTGGGCTGAAAAATAAAAGAAATATAAGAAAAAATCCATAGTAAAATAGCCTTCTATAATGTAATATAGAAGTTGGAAGTCAAACTATGGCAAGTAATTGTGTATCTGCAGCCATCTGTTGTTTGTCTGTTCAATGAATTTCACAGCCGTGAATAAGTCATTGTAAATGTCATAATTCTCACACCAATTTAATTTGCACCAGTGAAAAGTGAATACCTCTCCTTGTTAAGAGTGAAGTCCAGCTTCAACACTAGCATAAATTCTTTCTCTCGTGCTAATGAGGTATGTAAAAAAGCTCTTCCTAGGTTCAGACCTCTGTGCAAGGCCCTCTTCAGAGGAGAGCCAAGAAGTGCCAGTGTCTTGTAGGCAACAGAGACGTAACCAAGATGGGAAAGTTACTGGTCTCTCCTTCCTTTCAGTATACTTCATCCAGGGTTATGCCACTGGCTATAAAGAGACATCAACCAGGAGAAACCTTCCGGTAGCATATTGATTACTAAAAAATAGTAAAATGCAAAACCAGCACAACTGCAAAGACATCCCAACATCCCCTTCCTAAGCATTTATTATCCTTTAATATTCACCATCTTGGCTTGGCAGAACAAGATGAGATGACTCTATATTTCTGTAAAAAGGAATTAAAGGAGATTAACTGGTAATTTGGACAGATAAGTAATGCGCTGAACATATTTCTAGAACAAATCTTCGAAGAGATGCTTCCCATGGTTATCCATAGAAATCTGCAAATCTGTCGGGTCAGACTACTTCTGCGATATTTCCAGATAAGCTAGAGCTAGCCAACCCTCAAATACTGTTAAATAGCAATATTGGCAAATCTTCAAATTTGGGAGTGTTTTCTAACACTTCTCTGGATAAAACTGCAAGAAATCTTAGAATTATTTGTTAATGAATACAACTTGGAAAGTCTGAAGTGGCCAAGATGAAAAAGACTTCACAAGTAGTTCCTTGGTGTTCTAATAACAAAATCCTGGTAATTTCCAGTGACCCAATATATTCAATTCATTGTAATACTTCTGAATAATGTCGACTGAGGGGTTACTTTTGTAAACTGAGAAAATCCAAAACAAGTGTGGAAAGAAATTTCTTATAATTGATTCAAGAGTTTCCACACCAACAATTTCATTGCCCAAATTTCCCATACAATTTATGTGCACTAACAGAGAGGGTATCTCTATACAGTTCATACAGGGAGCTGATCTTAAGGGTAAATACTATTAAATACAGGTTAATATAAGAAAGACATAATAAAAACATTTGTTCTGCTTGTGATTGTTGTGTCTGACCCATCTTTAATGGATTTTAAGCTAACTGCTTCTTAAGAGATAATACATATCAGATCTGGAGCTACAATTTATGCCTACAGTTCCGTTTACTTCACTGGAGCTATCCCTGTTCTCCCCAGCTCAATATGAAATCCCTTGAAGTTATGGGAGGAAGTACATTACATTTTTCAGCTGGAAAAGTGGGTCCAAGTCTTGCAGCCCTGGGCTCTGAGCCAAGCAGCATAGCTTCAGCCTTTCCCACATTCACCATCTACTGGCATTTCAATAGCAAAGCCTGGAAACTGTCAAAAACCACTCTGGAGGTAGATCTGGTCCTTGTCTACAGCTACATTACTGACACGTACATCAGTGCTTTCAATACATTTACAGTCAAATGGCTTTAAAGACTGTGGAAACTTGTATATACATCTTTTAACAAGAGAAAAACAGATGTCCTTACAGTCAGTAATATGGGAGTCAGTGTACTCTATCTGTGTCACCCTTAGATGCAGGTCTTTTGAAAAGGGACGTTTTTTTCATGGCACATATATGTGTTTTGTAAATAAAGAGCACCAAGAAAGTTAAAATGCAGTGTCCTTGCAAGCTGAACATACTATTTCTTTAGATGAGGTTCAGACAGATTGGTCTCAAATGCTGCTTTGGCCTATTTGTGAGCCTGCAGTGAGTTTTCCTGATGTTGATCATCTGGATGGCACAGAGTAGCTATGAATTCTGCAGCAAGTAAGAACATATTGTTGACAGAGAAATGAACACTCAAAAGTTTAAGTGACCAAGTATACACTTCAGAGTGAAATTCCAAGCTTTTCAAAGTCAGTGAGAATGTTGCCATTGATATCTCTGGAGCCTGTATCACCCTTGAAATTCCTGACCCATGTCCATACCTGCTGCAACCACTGTAGACAAGGTGGGTTTGCCTTCTTCATATATCAACTCTATAGGCCTTTGAGGAGGTATGTGCTGAATAAGAAGGATTCAGCTCATTTATGCAGGTCAGGATTGCTGCATGAGTAGTTAGCATTCAACATGATTGCTGCTCTTCACATTTTGAATGTTAAAGCATTGTACACCTTATGCTCTTGACAGCATATATATCTATCTTATAGGTACACAGATTGCTATCAAAGCCACCTAGAAACACCAAAATTGCCAGTACTCAGAAAGCACCAGCAATTAAAAGATGTGTCCAGAGCCTTTAGTTTTTCACATGTTAACCCACAAGAGATAGTCCTTGTCCCAGACACACTGCAGCAGTGCTTGTCTGCAGTCCCTCACAGCCCTGCCCTACGCAGCCATGGACTTCACCAAACCAGGACCACTTACAGGCCCACATCCTTGTCCCATCCCCAGTGAGGTACCAAATGTCTGAGGCTAGGGCTGTCTTTGTGTCTTCCAGCTGCCCTGCTCCTGGCCAAGGCAGTGGGACAGGCTCTGGCTGCCATTATCCTGCCCTGATGGACCCCTGTGGGGACCCCACAGGCCATCCCTCTCAGCATCATGGAGCCCACAGCCCTGTCTGTGGTACACCGATAGTGGCATCAAGAGTTTCCTGAATTACTTTTCTTGTCTGTCACCAGTTTTATTGCCTAGGGAGTCTGCAATAAATACTATTTTTAGCAAGTATAGGAGAGAGATTAGTGGGAGGCTGAGGATGGGAAAAAAGGTCATGTCTTCCCTTTTCAGTGTGCAGCCACAGATTCACCTCCATCTTGCCTTGAGGATTCAAGGAAACCAGAGAGGTTGAAATAGACACAAACTTACACAAAATGCTAAAACAGCCTCTCCTAGGTTCTCTGAAATGTTACTTTCAGAAGCTCTGACTGGAGTTTGGTGTCCACCTATCACAGAAAGCTCACAGAGGCATTCCAACTCTCACAGTAATGGAAGGCAAGGTTTGTCTGTGTCAAGCTTTTCTATGGGCCTATATGGTGGAAAAAAAAAGTGTTTAATTCTCTGGAGTCAAAGGTGGCTACCTTCGTTTCTTTCAAATAGCAATTGCCTGCTTCAGGTCTTATTTCAGCTTCTGAAGTCCTTTCACTGCCTTTATCCATCCTTACCTGACCATACTCCCACAAAAGTTATAGTCCATTTTAGAAAATCTTTTTATCAGATAAGATGGGATGCTGAAATAATGACAGCATATATCTAGTTAAAGTGGTATTTACTGTCATTTAATTTTGGTGGGAGTTTGCCTGAGGGAATGCTTTGATTCATGCTCTGCAGATGGGGAATTGAGGAGTAGATTATAAGTGATGTCCAAGATCACACAGAATGTTTGTGACTAAGCTGGGAAAAAAGGGCTACTGATTAAATTATCAGGGAGAAATAAAATGAACAACAACAAAAAAAGCATTTTTTTTTCATATGACACACAATTAAACAATGGAATTTATTGTCATGGTGTATTGTGAAGGCCAAAAGTATGAATGGATTCAAAGAGGGATCAGAGCTGGGGAAAAAAAATAGAGTCTATAAAATATAAAAATGCACATGTGACTCGAGCTTAGTAACTTCCCAATTATCAGGAATCTGGGAGTGGGAGCTGAGTTTTGGCAGGGTAGTGGCCACTCTGCTGTTTCCCTGTTCTGATCTTGTAGTAGCTATTGTCAGATCTAGGATTCTGGTCTGTATTGTATGCATATGAATACTTAATGATACACATACTTAATAGACATATACTCTTTCTCTGTCTTTCTTAAATGTCATTGTATGATGTCTTTTGAAAGCCTGCCCAAGGTTAATAAAAGCAGTTGGTCATGTGTTTGATGCAGAGTGCAGTATGTTCCACAAGAAGATCCACATAAGGAATGAAACAAAGAGAAGTACCTCCCTAGCCAATAGGTCATGTTTGAGATATACTTGCTAGAATCAAAGATAAGCACTTCTCTGGGTGCTTGGTCCAGCACTTCAGTCTTGGATGTAGCTGACTGGACTCCAGCCACTCTGCAACTCGGGTGGAAATAATGATAACTATTCCATGTTAGTACTGATGAGACAAACTTCACATTATAAGGCAGTAGTGCTTGTTGCAGCTATGGTACTGCCATTTTGGAAGTCTCTACTTGGATGCCTCACAGTAAACAGCTGTGTAAGTAGAGTCATCTTTGATTGAGACAAAATCTGCAACTTTGGCTGATCCTGTTGTCAGGTTGATTCTGGTGTAACCTCAGTGCAAGGACTCCAGTCCTTCCCAGTTTCTGTGTCGCTGATACTGTAGTTTGTAAGCTAAGAAGCCAGCTTGCAGTTGCCTCCTGCTTGGTAACACCAGGAAGAAAACTGTTCACAAGTCCCCTGAAGCTGGTGGATATCCGTTATACCAACTATAATTTTGTTCTGAAGATGTAGAAATGAGGCAGTGTCCTTTTTTACTCCTCACACTGGAAAGGTCACATTAAATTGATGCTATGTCATAGAATGCAGGTGGGATGTGTTTATGAAGTTGGTTGAATTTAAAGCAGCGTATAGTCATCTACACACAATCCTTTTTGCCTACACATGATGCTTCATTTTAGAGAGAGATCCAAGTTTACTTAGACCCTCTCTGATGCTGTGTTATTTTCACTATGTCCTGGTGGCTATGTCCTCTCAGAGTAATAGCTGAACTGTTCCTGCCTTCAGGATCAGAATCCTTCACTCAATGGGAGGCTGTAATGCTCACCAGTTATTTATTGGAGGGTACTCTGTGAAATGCTGTGTTAATGGAGCATAAAGAATTCTCCATGTAAACTCAGCTTGCTTTAAAATGTTTTTCTCCAGTTATCAAAACTCTCCATCATGGTTTTCTTTTGATTGTAGTTTTTCCAGCTGTCTCTTTTTGCAGTGTGAAGCTAATAGATGATTATATGAGGAAAAAAATAGATATCCTAGGGGAGGTGGCAGAGAGGAACTCAGATGGTTTTTTTAATTTGTTCTGGTTTACCTCAAGCTGCCCTATGGTGTGTGATGTTTGGCTAGGTACTCTTGCTTACTGCCTCTGTTTTCCATACAATATCTTTATGATGTGCATGTCATGTCCCAGGACATAAAAAGAGTCATCAGACAGGATAGATAGATAGATAGATAGATAGATAGATAGATAGATAGATAGATAGGTAGATAGGTAGATAGGTAGATAGGTAGATAGGTAGATAGGTAGATTAGATAGATAGATAGATAGATAGATAGATAGATAGATAGATAGATAGATAGATAGATAGATAGATAGATAGATAGAT
>VYZU01077361.1:0-14209 GCA_013401355.1 Ceyx cyanopectus
CAGCCTGTCACGTGGGTGCCACCAGAAGCTTTCCCTGATCCCCAACCTGTCTGTAAAGACTCCAGCTTGTTTTCCTCACATATTAAGGCTACAGGGGACTGGTAAAGGAACCAGTAGCTACCAACACTTCCCTCTTCAACAACACATGGATTTTAGACTTATACATTCCACGTAATGAAAACAAACACCAAAAAGAATAATAATTAAAAAAAAAAACAAAACAAGAAAAGAAACGAACAAAATAAAAACCAGGATTAGAGGTACTCACCCAGAGTTTTCAGAGCTGAAAGGAGGTAAGAACAGTTAGAACCCTGACCCATCCTGAGCTCATTCTGGATGTTACTCACCGAGGAGGCACTGCTACAAGACCTGGTCCTGCGTTTTCGGCAGTAATGGGGATATTTCTTCAGCCGGTGCTGCTCTCGGCCCCTCCTCCAGTTCCGGGAGCGGGTCGGGTAATAATCGTCTGTGAACGACGGGCTGCGCTCCTCGAATCTGCAGGGGTCGCTGTCCCGCCGGTACCTCCTGTGGTAAGGCATCCTGTCATGGCTGGAGCACAAACCAGGGACACGTTAAACCTGGAAATCCCAATCCCGAGTCCTTCTGAAGCCAAGTGTTCCAGCTCCTCCTGGCAGCCAGCAGCCTAAGCCTCAAACCACCCCCACTGCGGCTCGAACTGCTTTGGACTTGAAGGTGTCTTCCAGGTGAAATAATTCTAGGAGTCTGTGATCCTCTGAAGGAAAAGGAGAATGTCTGCAGGAGAAAACAGCCTGGTGCTCCCATGAGCTGGGGGAAACAACCCACTGGAAGCTGCTCCCTGAGCCACCTCTGCCACTGTATGCCTTCTAACACTGCTTCTCCTCCCCCAGGAAGGTTCTTAAGCAAAGAAGTGGTGCCAGCAGCTCTAGTTGGCACCCCAGGGAGGACTGGAGTCCCCTGAGCACCAAGGCCTCAGTGTACACGCAACACACCAGCAACAGCCAGTCAGATCACTGCTGCCACTGGGAGCAGTGGCTTCACCCACCAAGACCTCACTGCAGCTGCTTCAGGCCCAGAGTAGGAGCTTCTGTTGTGTGTCAGTGTTTTGGCTCCAACGAGCACTCTCACTGACAGCTCAGGATATGTGTCTGATGGTTCATCTTATCTTAGATGGGGAATAAAATTTCCAGCTGCCTGTCAGGACGGCAGCAGCTCCAGGTCACACCTGTAGTATCCAAAACACCAAAAAAAACCCCACACAGCTCCTCTGTGAATCTCAGGTGTGTGCTCTTAAGATTCAGAGATGCCAGAGGCCACCAGTGAAGGTTTTCAGCTGGTTGCACCCAAATCCTTCCTATATAACCCATCAGATGAAAGACTGGGAAAGGCCACCGTGTGCGTCAGCTGCATTTCACAACCTGCCTGCCTTCAAGTAAACAAAAGGCAGACTCAGAAGAGAAACGAGCCTGTGGAACCTTGTAAAGGTGATCTCAGATCCCTCATGGCTGCACTTGTCCTGTCCAACCAGTGGAACCACCCCGGCTCCCAGCGCCACGGAGCAGCCGGGACCGGCAGCCGATTTCGGCCACGCAGCTGTGACACAGCAGCACGTGGCTCCCACCTCTGTTCCAGAAGCCTCCCCGCTGCCCCTGTGAGCAGAGGCCTTACCCACCCCCCCTTCCAGCACCTAATTGTTCCTGTGGAAAGGCTGAACAAAGAGAGGATCAAAGGTAGAATCCAGAGCTGAAGCAGGAAAGAGCAGCTGGCGTGCTCAGAGCTTTTCTGACAGCAGAGGTGAGAGAAAATCTGGTCTGGTCAGACTCTCAGAAGGAAGAAGGTTGACAGGAGGGAAAGGACTTTAATGCCTGAAGTGGAGAACATGATTCCAGGGCAAGGCCATTCTCCCTCCTTAAAGACATCACTTTGGGAAGAGCTTTTAGCCAGATGCAGAGGCAGCAATGCAAGGGAGGGACACACACACACACACACACACACACACACACAATTAAGCCCTTTACTTCCAGCCCTGGGATTTACAGGTTTAAAGCTGATCCACAGTAAGGAAATGAAAGCTCCCACTGCCTGGCTCTCACTCTGGAACAGGCTCAGAATCCAGAGTGAGGGTTTATGAGATAAGCAGCCCTGCTCTCTCCCTCTCTGCCAAACCTTCTCCTACCTTCTCGATCGAGATCTCCTGGTGAGATCCCTCCGGGGTGGGTACCGCAGCCTCCCCTCGTAGTAGTCTCTGCTTCGAGATCTCTTCCTCTTCCACCGGTGCCCCAGGTAGCTCTCCGGCTCCGGGGACCGGTATCTCTTGCAGTGATGCATCTGAATAAACAACACGTTCCCCACTCTTAATCCCCTCGGTGCTTCACTGGCTCTTCTCACACACACACACACCCCCCCGCCGCCCGCCGGGGCTGCCACTCCCGCGATGCGAAGCCCGCGGGATGCGATGACTTTTTAAGGTCGTCACCGGTTCTATCCCCGTTGCCCCCCACGACAGTCCAGGTACCAGTGGGTGCCCCCCAAACATTTGGCAGAGGGTGCCCGAGGGATGGGAGTTCAAGGCCGCGGCGGAGGCTGCCCGCACCAGGCCGCAGCTACACGTAACGCACCGGGGCGCCGCGGGCTGGGCCCGGGCCCGGGTCACTCCCGTTCTCCTACCCCCGGCTCCCCCCGAAACCCTTCCGGCCGCCCCAGCCGAGTTCCCCCAGCCCCGCTCCGCCGCTCACCGCAAATCTCCGCGCCCCTCCGGCCGCGCTCGGCGGCTGCGGCCCGGCCTGGCCCGGCCCGGCCCCACCGGCCCAGCAGAGCCGCCGCTTCCCGCTTCCGCTTCCGGCGCCTCCCCGCCCGCGCCGGCCCCGCCTCGCGCTGCTCCCGCCGCCGCCGCGCGGGTTCCTGCAGCCCCCCGTTAACCCCTGCGGCGCCGGGACCCTCCTCCCCACGGCCACCCTCATCCTCACAACCTTCCTCCCCGCGGCCGCCCTCATCCTCACAACCTTCCTTCCTATGGCCGCCCTCATCCTCATCACCTTCCTCTCCATAGCACCCTCATCCTCCCGTGACCTTTCTGCCCATGGTCACCCTCATCTTCCTCCCCATGGCCACCCTCATCGACCTCATCCTCCCATAACCTTCCTCCTCACAGCTGGTGGAAGAGGTTCAGTGCCCAGTTCACCCCCATGAAGACAGAGCCTCCATCCCACGGCTGGTCACACCAATCTTGGGAAGACCTTCAAGCTGCTCCTGTTTAACCCCTTTATTGATTTATTAACCACTTGCTAATTAATTAAAAACCCTGAACACCTTCAGCAGAGGACTTAGGGGGGTTGGGTTGATGTCACTGCATCCTTGGGGTCCTTCTCACCCAGCCCCGCAGGACATGTCCCAGAGGCAGATGGGGCTGGGAACTCCCAGTTTGAGGGGAACAAAGGAGGCTGGGAGGGTCACCACTTGAAGAGGTAGAAGTTTATTGGAATATAAACATTCAGATAACGTGTAAGATAGAAAAAACCCAACAACAACATATACAGACACTTGTTGGAAGGAGACGTTGAGGTATTTATCCACCGCCTAGGCTATCACATTTCTTATTTATTTAGGTTTTTTTTTTCTTTATTTATTTTAAATAGGTAAGAAAACTAGTAGCTGTTTGGTGAAAACATCTGATGCAAAGCCGTTCACATTCACCTCGGGGAGCCTAGCAGCAGCGCAGCCTCCCCCTCCCCTCTGCCCCAGCTCCCCCTCTTTTCTGCCTTTTCCCCCAGAAACCAGTATAAAATAAAGAGGAGCAGGTCTTGTTTTATTCCCAGTCGGGCAGCAACCCCCTGGGGCCAATCTCCCCGTGTGACAAGAGGGAAGCTGCATGAGAAGCAAGCTGGGGGAAGGGGGAGGGGGTTGGATTTGAGTGATGATTTGTTTTGGCTGCTCACTGCAAAACCTTCGCTGGTCTGGAGTTGAAAGAGAACGAAGCCACGCTGCAGAGTGGAGCATTTTCCTCCCCCCTGCAGCATCAAAACCCCTGAGTACTATACCATAGAACACGCTCGAGTGAAATGAAGCGGAGCTGGGGGAGAGGGGAGGAGGAGGAGGATGAGGATCCACCACCCTCAGGCTCTCAACCTTCCCCCCCTTCCAGCTCCTCCGCCCTGTCTCTGCTGCTGGTTTCCATAACCCTGTTTCCCCAAAGCCTGGCAGCTCAGTAGGAGATCTGGAGCTCAGCAAAACCTGCTTGAAGCCAGGATCAAAGCCGGGCTTAGGGACAGGGCTACTCTTCACAGTCTGAACGGCTGGTCCTTGCCAGAGGCTACTGAGGAAGGACCAGTTTATTGATGCAGCTTATTTTTTTTTACTGAGGTATCTGTTAACGCATCCCGACTTGATTCTTTCCCTGAATCAGATACAAAACAATCTGTTAGTCCCTGTCTAAGTTCCAGTCTAGTTGTGTAAAGCTTATAAACATTAATACTCTAGTAGTGTCAAAGCTGTTTAGCAGTTCAGTGATTCGAGTGCCTTTCTGTGCAAGAAAACACAATGTTAGCATGTGATACATAAGCAAAACCACCCATTACTAACCTCTGCTCCCCAGGACCAGAGAAGAAAGCATAAGGAAAAGCAAAAAGTGCCCCAGTCCCACTCATAGGAAACAGTCCCCAAACCCACCCCCAAATAAAATAAACAACCAATAAAAACAAAACAAAAGCACAAAAAAAAATTAAAATTAAATTTAAAAACCAACAACAAAACCAACCAAAAAAATAACCCAACAATCTGAACGAGCCCCAGAGTTTGGAAAAATCCTCTCTGAGCCTGTAAGGATGAAATGCTGTGGGATCTGCCAAGCAAATGCCTTGCAGCCCGGAGCAGCTTGGCTTCCCTGTGCCCACCTGCCATTCCCCCAGCTAAAAGCAGACAGAGATGGAGCAGCATCTCCTTCAGGACACATGGATTCCCCTTCTCTCTCCCTCCATGTCCTCACCCTGTCGGGGAGTGGGATCACTCAAACCATCAACTTCCAACTAGGAAGTCCTGCCTGTGGCTCACACGCTCCACTCTCAAGGATAGAGCAGCAGCTGAGGGGTTAAAAAAAACCCAACCC
Organism: Ceyx cyanopectus; assembly: GCA_013401355.1. Taxonomy (NCBI): domain Eukaryota; kingdom Metazoa; phylum Chordata; class Aves; order Coraciiformes; family Alcedinidae; genus Ceyx; species Ceyx cyanopectus. The sequence continues at coordinate 5,081 of VYZU01077361.1, forward strand.
TGAAAGAATGATTCATTTTCTTTCCTAGGCTTGTTTTCAAGCCCAGTCCTCAGGCTGCTGATGGAGCTTTGCCCGTGGCTTGGTGGTTTCTGAAGCCCTGCTCTTCTCAGTAGTATAAAACCTGTGGGAGCACAGGAACTGTGCCGTGGCAAAGAGGAGGTTTCCCTGGAGGGCACCTCAGTCTCACAGGAATCAGTACAGGTCCAAGCTGCTCACAGTGCAGCCCAGGGACTGAGCAGGGAAGGAACAGACTCTTTTAGGCTTACGCAGGCACCAGCACCTCGAGCCTCCCACCCTGCACAGAGCTAAACACTCCCAACAACTCCCCTCAGCTGCAGGAGCAGATATAGGGACCTTCTCTGACTCACTCACCCTCCACCCTAGGAGTGGATTATTAGCAGGACTTTTGGAGTTCTAATATGCACAAGTGAGGAGCTGGGTGGACACAGCACCCCAAGACGAAGCTGTGCTTTCAGGTGCCAGAACCCAGCATGTGCAGCACCAACCTCTCCCTCTGCTTTAAGGCAGAGCCTGGAGCTTGGGAAAACAACAGGTACTTTGGAGACATGAAGGACACATCTTCTAAGTTAGCTGTTCTTGCCCTCTTCCGCTACCTCTACCTAACCTTCTGTGTCCTGGGAAATCACTGTTCTGCTTGTCTCTTGCTGGCCTGAGGGACAGGGAAGCCACCACTCCTTAGCTCAGCCTTTTTATGTCTTTGGTGATACAATTAAAAGGAAAATAAAAAATAAAATCATCACAATGTCAGTAAAACCACATATAAAATAAAACAAGCGATAAGATATGCCAATACTTCCTGAAGAGGTTAAAAAAACAGCCAACCCCAAAACAAAACAAAACAACCCAACAACAAAGTACATATCTGAGGTATTTCATCTGCTCAAAAAAACCTGACTTGGGCCTGGAGGATGGGAAGGACATCACCAGGGCAGGATGGATGGTGCTTGGACCTGCTCTCCAGGCTTAGGGAGGGGGAAAGGCCAGAAGAAGGGAGGGGACAGAATGAGGCCACCTGAGCAGGAGCTGAGGTTATGGAGTCACTAAGTCAGCCTGGTTGGCTCCAGACACAGGGGAACCAGGGCCAGCCTTAGCTTGCTTTCAACTGGAGGGTCAAGGGAAAGGGCAAGGAAGGGCTTGATTTGTTTCTCTGCTTCCACCCAGGAGAGCAAAGTTCTCAAACTCATCTGAGGGCCACTTTTTGTTCACATCCAATTGGAAGGGGCCTGGACTTCTGTAGAAGCCAGAGACCACAAAAAAAAAGTGTGTAATACTAACTGCAACATCTACACATGGCCCACAGCTCCACTGAATTTGATTTCCAGTATCACCTTCTGTTTTCCCAGCACACAGACCTGGGGAGCTTCCAGGGGCCTCTGAAGGACACCTCAGGAGAAGGAAGTGGCTCCAGGAAGCCTAAATCACCATAAATGATGGTCTTTGTGCATCAAGGGGGCAGAGGAGCAGAACACCAAGCCACAGTAAGTTCAGGCTGTCAGGGTAAATGTCAGTGGGATGAGTTCCTCAAGGGGAGAGACAAGGTCAAGGGTATTTCAAACTTGGCTGAAAGCCTGAAGGCAACAGTAGGGAAGAGGTCAGCACCAGCCAGGAGAAGGAAGCAGCTGATGGAGAGGTTCTTCCACAGGTCTGTGGGTCAAACAAAGCAGTGGGAAAATCCTTCCCTTGGAAAGGAGGCTCCCTAGCCAAGAGCACGTGTTCTACAGGAGGCCATACCAACAGCAGCCCACAACTGAGGCTGAAGGAGGGAAGTGAGGCAGCTCATCTGCTCTGCAGCACAAGCCACGGGGAGGCCAGGGCAAGGCACCCCGCCGGCTCTTCGGATTGTCAACACACTGAGGAGGTTGTGGGAAGTGGTTGCCAGTTTCCCTGCCCAGACTCCAGCTTTTTCCACCTGCCTTGGTGATGTCTCTGCCATCTCTCTCGACCCACAGCTCCTAGAGACAATCCCTGATTGAAAAACGCCAGGCATGCCCCACCCCCACCCCACCCCGCTCCCCTCCATGTCCCACCCCCCCAACAGGAACACAGCAAACCCTGGGAGGAGGAGGAGGAAGAAAACAACAAAAAAGCCAAAAAGGGAGGAAGAAAGGGGGGAGAACAAAGAAAAAGGCTGGACAAACGGACGATGAAGAAAAAAACAACCACAAAACTCGCTGGCGTGGAAAGGTTTCAGCGTCAGCATCATCATCATCATCTTGCCGTTGGCCAACCACAAAAGCAGGTTCCTTGAGATGAGGTAAATCTGTGCGACTCCTGCCCTGCTCCCTCCCTGCTGAGGGCAGAGAGGAAGAGCTGCCAGAGGCTGAGTGTGAGACACAGCAGGGCTGGGCCGTCCATCAGAGAGACCAGCTGGTGGAGGGCTCTGCACTGGGGGTTCCCCGGGATGAGGTAGGGCTGGGGGAGCAGTGGGAGCTGCTGCTGCTGCTGCTGCAGGAACTTTGGGCGCTGGAGCCTGCAATGAGATGGACGACTGGCTTCTGGGCAAAGAGCACTCCTGGAAGGCAAGGGAGGTAGAGAGGAGGGTTACTGGGACTGTGGGGCGAGGAGGATGGGGGTACCGAGCACAACGCAGTCTGCCCAGCCCCTAGAGGTCTCATGCCAGCAGAAAGATGATCAGTGTGAGTCAAGCAGGTCTGGAGAACCATCAGGTGGTCGGTGGTGACCAGGAGGTGAAAAGGGATCCCCCAGGACTTGTCACAGGGCTGATGTGCTCCCAGAGCACAAGAGATCCCAAGTGGCTTCTACTCCTCTCGAGAAGCAACAAGCACCAGGCTGCCCACTTGGGCTCTGTCACTCAAGTGACCTGCTGGAGGAAAACTGCTTGAGCATGGCACAGGGGACAATCTCTGCTTCCCAGGAACAAGCAGATGAGGAGGGAGAAGCAGGAGAAGAGGGTGAATGCTCCACCCTGTTGGTGCTTTCCCCCCCCCTCTCCCCATCGTGCTCACCAGCATAGATGGTGCCGTTGATCTCCACGGACATGTTAATGCTCCCAATGCCATTGGGTGACAGGTTCAGCGCTGCTGCCGCCGCCGACTCTGGTTTGTCTTCTTCCAAGAAAGAAAAAAAGAGAGGGTGAGAGAGGAATTCTCTTGTTCCCTGCACTATCCAGAGGTGATCCAAGGTGTACAAAGCCCTGTTGGGTGAGGAAATCCCCCATGCAATGTCCGCTTCCAGTCCTATTAAGCACACAAAGGTGTTTCAGTCCTGCTAGGAGTCTCCAAAGGTGTTAAAGTGCTTCAGTGTGAACTGAATCCCTCCCCAACTCACACACTGGACGGCCAAATTAACAAGAAAAAGCTGCCAGGCCTGTATTTAAACAGGCTGTGCTTGCAGCAGACTGGAAATCCATGGACACTCCTCCAGCCCCTGTTTTTGGAGGCACCTTCGCAGGGAGCTGGGCTCAGGCTGCAGCAGCTCTAGTGGCCACTGGAGGGAGAGGACTATACACAGCACCAAGCATCAAACCCAGGAACACTCTGCTCTTTTAAGTCCGAGTTTTCCCTGTGTCCTCAGCCTTTCTAAACCACGATGGGAGGCTCTGGAAGCATCAGTGCAGAGCAGGGGTTCAATCTGCACCGTTTAAAGAGCTGAACCTCAAACTCTCACAGCCACTTCTGAACCTCCACCCTGAGATACCTCCTCCATGCCCAGGCAGGTTCCAGTTTGCAAAGCCTTATCATCACTGTTACCAGCACAGCCCATGCTGGTCTGGGAGGGGACTGGGCTATCAGAACAGAGCCAACAACCTGCTCAGGCTCTGCTGCTGCATGTAAAACACATTGCTTTGGTTCATTTCATGTCTTCCAGGACAGCAAGTCCCCTGTAAAGAACTCTAAGGCCACTGTTACCATTTAAGCTACGTGTTGCTATCAAGCCACGCTGAGCTCACATGGTGATTTTCAGCTCTTCTCAAAACACTTGATAAAGGGAGTTTATTTTACAATTGGGACAATTAGGGCCCAAAAACCCAGACAGAGTTGCCCACAAGTCAGCTACCAAAAGTGGGAATAGCATCAAAACCTCAGGGCTTGGCCCTTCAGCAAGAGACTAGAATAGTTCCTATCACTTTGGTTTAAGAAATTCAGGATGAAAAAAAAATAAAGTGATCTGAAAGGCATGAATGTTACCTGATAGAATTTATATTCCCTTTTACTCACTGTTTTCATTGTTGATTTTAATGTGAAATGCAGGTGGACACAGAGCTGTTGGGAACTATGACACCAAAGTCCCAATCCCACTGAACTCCTCAGGAAGCTGAAGGTTCAAAGAGGAACCTGCCTTGACCCTTTGCCATATATATTCCTGGCAGAGGCATCTCACTAAAGCATTCACCAGAGCTGCTAGCAAAAGCCTCAAGAACAACTCTTCCCTTTCTTCTAAGCCGTGCCAAACTTGCCTAGCCTTGTGCCTACATCCCAATGTGCAATTAATAGGGGGGCTGAGACCTTTAATTTTCATGGATCAAAAGCTTTAGAAGAAGCAGCTGTTGAGACTGAAATGTTCTGAAGCTTTCCTGTTCAGGGAAATGCAGCCCCCAGGACAGGTAAGGGAGGCCCAGCACTTAATCAGCTTTTGAAGCCACTATATAACAATATTGATTGTGACAATGTGACCTTTACAGGGCGACTCTCCCCTTTTACAAAGCATTTCAGGAGCACATTTCCCAGGCCATGAATGCTGCTTATATGTGACCTTCTCACCCAGCCTTGCCAGCAGTTCTTTGCCTGGAGGCTGCAAGTAGGGTTGCAGCAGATGTTGGTAGAAATCACCTGACTTGCTAAAAGCCCTGGGATGTGTATCTATGAGGAGGTCTCTGTGATCTCCTCACACCTGACAAAGAATTCCAAAGAGCTGGGCAGAGCACTCTGCTCCATCTCCTGCAGCCTGCTGCTCATACAGGAAGAGCTGTTACCTCCACGATGGATTAAAAGGGTTCCTGGATCAGAAAAGGACAGGAAAATAGCCCCAGCAGCACAAGGGAAAGCTGAGCATTTGGTACCTGAGGGGTTTCCCCTCCAGAAGTGATGTTAAAGACCAGAGTCACAGTCCTTTGGTTGGGCTGAACTGTGCTCTCAGATCTGAAGCAAACCCCAGGTATTAGACATGAGTGGGACAAACCTAGCTTAAGGCAATTTAAGACAATCTATGTGCTTACCATAGAATCATTTCTGTTGGAAAGACCTTTAGGATCACCTAGTCCAACCATTAACCCAGCACTGCCAGGGCACCACTGCCCGATGGCCCTCAGCACCACAGCTCGGAAACCCCTCCAGGGATCACAGGAACTCCACCCTGGGTCAGGCCTGAACAACCATTGAAGGGAAGACACTTCCCCTCTGGACTTAGATTGTTCTGGGTTACGCATCCACAGGAATAAAATGAACCCAACAGCAGGAGGCAAAACCTAACAAAATATAGCTACAGTTTTGCTTTGCAGTTTTCATGCTTCATTTTAACAGCTTCTGCCTGGTACCCAGGGAGAGAATCAAGCCTGTGTGTAAAAAGGTCCCCGACATCCTAGACTGAGAGCAGTTCAGCTGGATAAGGAGCTGGAATCCCTTATCCAGACCACACCTATCCCAAGAAAAGTGGGAGCAGACAATCCTCAAGCTGCCCTTCTAGGAATCACTCCCCTCCCTGCTTCAGGTTCAAAACCCTCATGTGTCTATCCAGAGGTGCTGCTCCTTACCCTTGCCATTGATCTTGATCTTCATGGGCAGCTGCCTCGCCATGCTGAACAGGTTGCGCTGCAGAGCCTGCTGGACCAGCCGCTGCTCCTCCTCTGTCATCCGTGACACCTTCTTCTCTGGAGGCTCTCCTGACTCCAGCCTCTCCCTCAGCTGCTCCAGGGTGGCCGTTCTTGCTGCCACAGATGCTTGCTGGCTAGCCAAGGTGACTGGCACGGCGAGACGGTTTGGCATAGACACGGTCAAGGGCACACCGTCACCTGCAGAAGGAAGGAGTCAGGCCCTCCCTAAAGAGGGCACCCAATTCCCACTCCAAAGCATCCTGGGGAGTGAGGGAGGGACACAAAACTGGAAGACAACTGTGTTTTGGAGCCCACACCTCTCAACTCAACCCCCCTCTGTGCTACCAGGAAAAGTAGCCAAACCTTTTCTGACAGCTGCCGCCGGAGACACCCGCGGGTTGCTGCTCCCGCTGCTCGGAGCCACCCCGATGATGGGGAAGCGGATCTTGGGAGGAGAGAGGAGGGAAGGAGGCCCCGTGGTGGTGGGTGAGTAGCTGAAGAGAGAGGAGCTGTAGCTGGGTCTCCTGCCCTCCCGCCTGTTGCCGTCGATGGCGGCCTGCAGCTCGGCCGGAGAGCTGAGGGACTTCTTCTCGCACTCGTAGGCGTATAGGTACTTCATGTATCTGGGGGAGAGGAGAGGGCAGGGAAATTCAAGGAGCTTGATCAACAGCACGTGTGAAATTACAGGCTATGGCAATGAGTGTTGCATTCAGGAAGGTTCTCCAGGACTTAGAATCAGAACGGCCAGGGCTGGAAGGCACCTCCGAAGGTCATCTAGGGCAGCCCCCCTGCAGGGAGCAGGGACACCCTCAACTAGACCAGGCTGCTCAGAGCCTTGGCCAACCTCACCTGGAATAGTCTCCAGGGATGGGGCCTCAACCACCTCCCTGGGGAGCCTATTCCACTGTTCTACCACCCTCAAGGTAAAGAACTTCTTCTTGATATCCAGTCTAAATCTCCTCTTCTCTAATTTAAACCCATTACCCCTCGCCCTTTCACTCCAGGCCCTCAGAAACAGCCCCTCTCCAGCTTTCCTGTAGCCCACTTCAGGTATGATTTGGGGGGCTCTAAAAGCTTCCAAGGAAACCAAGTTTGCATAGGATATGGCTCCCAGAACCCAGCCTTCCAGTCCAAAGCACAGTTTACATTTTACAGTGTTTACTTTATTTTTCCTCTGCTTATTCTACTTATTCTTCCTTTTGTTTTCCTTTTTTCAGCTTACAAGGTACTGCAAGAAGCAAATCCTCCCAGGGAGCAGGCACTAAATGTGAGTTTACACAACTTTGCAGCAGTAACAAACATCAAATCATCAAGTTCATACTTGATGCCCACAGGTCCAGAGGCCCCCTCCTTCCTTTCCTCCCTGCTGTGCCAAGTGCTCTTCAGAGACAGAGCGAAACCCTCCTTGCTCTGAGGAGCTGAAACTCTGAAGAGGCAAGAAAGCTGAAGGATGGAGACCCAGAGAGTGGCAAGGGATGCAACAGTGTTTTAACACTGGGATGATTCCCATCCATGGCTCTGGGACCCCCTGAACTCACTGGGTTCGGAGCGTGAAGGCGGCGCTGGTGATGGAGGTGGGCAGGTTAAGGCCTTTGGTGATCTCTCTCCAGATTTTCTTGTTGATGATTTCCACCAGCCCTCCCTTTTCAGTCACCAGCTTGTAGAGCATGTAGAGATCCAGGATCTGCTTCGCCATGATGGGAATCCGATTGATGGGAGTTCCTGCAGGGAAACAGCAGGGAAGGAAACGTGGAGTCAGAAAGAAAATGAGGCCAAGGAAACGGGCAGGTTGGGGCCATCGATCTTCTTTCTAATAGGAAATTCAGGCAACTCTATTTGGAGCCTGACTTGAGGCCTCTCAATGGGCAAGTAAATGAGGCAGAGAAGTGTAGCTACACAGCACGTCCTTTTCATGAAAAATCCTTTCCTGTAGGCAAAAGCAATTATCAGCCAAATAATAACCTGCAGCTGAAAGCAACTTCTGCAACAGAAAGAGGGGAAGTCGGGACTATTCAATCCTAGGGGCACAGAGGAATCATTTTTTATGAGGTCCCAGGGCAATCTCAGATAAAAATCTGTTCTGCCTGCTCGCAGGAAGGGGCTGAGCAGCCAGGCAGCTCCAGCTACTTGTAGGTTGGGGTTCTCTCCTCCCTCACTCCCCAGGATTTGCTAGTCCATATGGTACAGGATCCATGACACTGGAGCTCCCTCACAGGCACTTAATGTTTCTGCCACAGCTTCTGTTCTCTTAAAACATTTCCACACTCCCATCCTCTGCCCTGAACACACTCCCTGAGGCCATTGGTACCTTGGTAGCAACTTCCACCCAGTAGTAATGTGGAGCCCACAACAAGGTCCTGGTTTATCCTTGTAAGACCAGCCAGGGGAAAAAAAAAACCAACTCTATCCTTCCTATTCAAGTTTGTTGCCTCGTGGGTTAAACGTACAAACCAAAAATAATCTGATTTTTAACCTGGCAATGCCCTTTTAGCAGCGTCTTTTAAGTGAGAAAGTGTGCAGGGTTTGGAAAGGTCAAACTAATGAGATTGAGGCAAAGAGAGGAAGAAGGGGGAAAAGTGCTGATGTAGCAAGCCTTTTATTTTCTAGAGGAAACAGTGTCCTGGATCAAAGGGCTGTCCATCTGAGGTCAGTATCCTGCCTCCCACAATGGCCAGCGCCAGCCTGCGAAGCTCCCTAATGGACAATTATGGGATACCCGACCCACTGGGGGAGATTCCTGCCACTGGCTCATCAGCCAATGCCCTGAAGCAGAGCAGTTTATGGCCCTTATAAATGGGGTTAATTCTGCTGCGTGAAAAGGAGTTCAGCTCAGCTCTGCAGATGTTCTCATTAGACATGTAAGTGTAATTATTTTTTTATCCCCCCCCCGCCCTTTTCTCTTTGAAGCCTGTTATGCATTAGCTCATGGCACCCAATCCCCACAGGTTAATGAGATGTTGGGTAGAACAAGTAAAAGTTTTTCAGCTTTATAAGGGCTGCCTTCAATTCAAACAAGCTACTCACTCTTCGACTGGAAGAGAACATAAAAAGCAACCTGATCAGTCTTGGGCCGCACGCTCTGTCGTTTTATATCCATCACATCCTCTTTGCCTTGCCTTGTCTAAACAACCCCTTCCCCGCCCAAGACAGAGGAGTCCCCAAAGCAGTAATTCCACCAACTGCATCAGAGCCTCTTCCTGCGTTTCACAGCCAACAGTTCCTCAGGGAGTAGAGATAGAGACGTTTCCAAACTGGTTAAATGCACCGTGGCTCTGTCTGTCAGTCCTGTCCATCCCAAGTGGCCACCCCAAGCTGGGAGCTGCTCCTTTCTTCCCCAG
>VYZU01077438.1:0-12864 GCA_013401355.1 Ceyx cyanopectus
TTTTAATTAGAGCTTTCATTCTTTCCCCAGCCCACGCAGAGCTCCCAGCACTGCGAGCCTGGCTGAGATTGCCAGGCAGACAAGAGGTAAGAGCTCACGAAAACCAGGATTCACCTTCCCTGCAGTGGTCAGGAGGAGTCAGGAGAGTTTGCCTCCCTCTCTCTCTAACAGAAAACACTGGAATTTTCCTCCTGTGACCCATGATTTCATCTGCCACTCAAGGCCTCTCTTCCTGGCACGTGAGAACAAGGCTGAAAGGGCAGGATCAGTGCAAAAAGAGGACTGGGGGGAATTAATTTCTTCAGCTGCAATGTGTCAGCTTTGACCTGCTGCCCAGGGGTGTGATCAGAGCTCAGCTGGCATCACAATGCCTCGGCCCCACGGGGACAGCTGAGCAGAGGGACTGCACAGTCCCACTGCCCAGGTCTCCTTTCTAACAGCATTCCTAGGGAGGGTATTTAAAGAAGCAGAAATGACATCCTGGACACCAGACAGTCGTGTGGAATTTGTGCAATGCAGCCACCTCTGGCTGCAAAGAAAAAGAGGGAGACAGCAACCAGCACACGACAAAAAGGCTGAGAGGAAGAACAGAAGCCAGATCCTTGGGAAAAGTCTTATCAGAGGGACCCTGGTGTCTAAGGATCTTGACAGGCCCAAATTTCCCAGAAAAAGAAAACAAAAAATGGTTTGACTACAAGCAGAAACATTATTAAGAAGCAGCAGCACCACAAGCACTCAAAGCAATTAAGAGCTCAGGTCTTTGCCAGGCATTTCCAAGAGACTAGAAATGCCCAGTGCCCAGCTTACCTCACTCTGCCCTGACAAACCCCACGTGAAAAAGGGCTGAGATCTCTGCCAGTCATGCTCCACAACCTGCAGATACCTGGATTTCCTTGCCACCCAGGGGAGGAGGAGCTGGAGACACTGTACAAAGCAGCTTCACTTGGGATTATTGCTCCTTCCTCCCCCAGTTTGCTCCCAGCTCGGATCCAGCAGCTCCTTGGAGCTGGTGCTGCTGGTAAACCAGCCTCCCACTGCTCTCAGACAGATCTTTCTGCTGCAAGGGAGAAATAAATGAATGAATGAATGAATGGGGACGGTGTTCCTGACCTACTTCTCCCAGCTCCAGCTGAGTTGATGGTACCAGCTACAGACTGGGTTCCTCCCAGTGGTACCACTGCTTGGCATTAGGCTCATAAACCCCTTTGCAGCAGGGTTCCAAAGCTGTTTTATTTCAAGCTCTGCCATGGTCACGTGGTGGGCAGGTAGGGAGCAAACTCTCACTACCAAGGTCTGCCACCCTGCCAAGGATTGCACTAATCTGGTACTTCAAGCTTAAAACCAGTTGTGTGCCCATCCTCTGGGCACGTGTTGGTGTGTGGTGTTCTCCCTTGGGTGAGAGGGAGGTGCAGCCACATGGGTTGGGAGCCCAAGGAGCCAAAGCTTGAGGAATCAGAGGATTTCAAAGCCCTGAACAAACTGTAATTACATCTGGCATCCCCATGTCCCACGGAATTGGAAGAGTAATGCTGTGATATCTTTTATCCAGACTTGCTTATCATGATTACTGTGTTTTCCTTAAGCACAGGGATGATGCTCCAGGGAAGCCCTGGGATTGCCCAAGAGCCCAGCCTGCTCCCTGTGATGGTGCAAGCTCTCCAGGATCCCAAACCTAGTGGGACACTGCCTTCCAGGGAACCTCTGTCCCCGAGAGAGCAGCACATGCTTGCAGGGCATCCTCAGCCACCCTCCTGCACCACCTGGAGACACCCAACTCCCTCAGATCCCCCCTCCCCCGGATCCCTACCCCTCTTCCAAGCCCCATCACAACTGTGAGGTTTCCACATTAACCCATCCAGGGCTCAGTCTGGCTACTAAACAGAGATCTGATCTCTCAGATGCAGCAGCTGTAAACAGCTTAGGCACAGCCCAGAGCCTGTGACCCTCTGTTTGCTTCCCCGTGGAGGGCAGAGGTTGATGCCTACTGGGGAAGCCAGCAAGCGGGCACTGTTCAGATAAACCTTGTTCCTTGTTCAACTGTAAATAACAGCTGCTCTGCCCAGCCCCAGCTCCACGCTCCANGAGAGAGTGATCTCCTGAGGGAAACACATGGTTGGAGACTGGTGGGGAGAGATAGATGCTGGGCTGCACACTGTGACAAAAGGGCAGTGCCCTGCAGGCAAGACATCAGGAGTATGACTGGAAATAACTTCAATATACCTCCCCCCATGCCACAAAATCAAAGCACAGACACATTTCCACGTGGTTTTCAGGAGAGAGAGAGAGACTCAAAGCTCAAGCAGCAGGATGCAAAGGGGATGGCAGAGAGCAGGGGTTGCTGGCAGCTCGCTTGGCTGCACTCCCTTCTGCTCCTCTCCTGCCCCACTAGCTGATAAGCTGCAGGAAACCCTGGAGATAAGGAAGGATTAGGAGCCTGAGACCCAAAGAGAGGAGAGGTTTGGCCTGTGCTCACCCTGCTGAGCTGAGCTGCCCCCCTCTGACCCAGTGCAGCACTGGTGGGGTTGCTCGTGCACAGGGTAACCATCCTCTCCACGCCGCTATCATAGTGCGATTAGTTGCACAATTAATCGTTAATCAGAAGGGATTGAGGGGGGGATTAAGTGCTTAAATAGAACACATGCTGCTAATGGTAATTTATTAAAAACACCCTTTCTCCCTCTGATACTGCCTCGTGTTTTCCTGGAATTCAAATCAGACTTTTCCTCTGCACCGAGGAGATACCTGTTGCCCCCCGCAGCCAGAGTCTGAGAGGAATTCAGCAGCAGGATGGGCACCTCTGCACATCCCAGCCATGGGGACAACCCCCCTGTCCTAGGGATGGGGCGGCCACGAGGGTGATGGGAAAGGTCCTCATGGCTCCTTCAGGGGCTTGGGAGGGTCCTGGTGGAGGGAGGGATGAGAAGGTGGTTCTGGGAGGTGTGTGCTGGGCTCTTGTGATGGTTCGTTTAATGGAGAGAGCAGTTTGGAGACACCCTTTGCATTTTTAATTGTCTTTTGGACAAGACACAAAACAACCCCTGGGTATGACCAAAAAGAACATTAAAACCACTAGCTCTGCCTCCTACTCAGACTCCCAGGCAGATAATGTTGCTTCTCTGTCCCACACACACCAATTTACATTGCAAATGGTGTTTGTGAATTCCTGGCTAAACCCCAGGTCCTAGGAAGGCTGCCCAGGTGCTGCCAGAGCATCCACAGCCTTTCTGGGTCCCTTCCAAGGAGCTGAAAAGGCTCAGAGGTGCCTGGTCAAAGCAAGGACCATGGGGCTTCAAACTACCACTCCTGCAGCTTCAGGTCCCTGTGCCCTCATCTCCCTNCAATTTACATTGCAAATGGTGTTTGTGAATTCCTGGCTAAACCCCAGGTCCTAGGAAGGCTGCCCAGGTGCTGCCAGAGCATCCACAGCCTTTCTGGGTCCCTTCCAAGGAGCTGAAAAGGCTCAGAGGTGCCTGGTCAAAGCAAGGACCATGGGGCTTCAAACTACCACTCCTGCAGCTTCAGGTCCCTGTGCCCTCATCTCCCTTCAGCTACAGGCAGAGCAGCAGCTCTTGATGCTGCTGCTGATTTGTGACAGTCTGGACAGCTCATCCTTCCCCACTTCAGACCCAGCTTTGAGTTTTCTGCCCTGAATCAAAACCCAAACCAACAGAAAAACAAACCCCTTGGCTCCTCTGTCCAGGGCAGTCTGAGGCATCCCTTAGAGGTTTCTTGCCTCAACCACACGAGTCTACAGTGAGACTTGGCCTTTCAGAGGTTTCCTGTGCACTGGGCAGCATTTCAGACACCAGCTTTTCCTTAAAAAAAAAGAGAAAATATCCCAGCTGATGGACTAAGGAGCTGTGCAGGTTCTTTCCCTGCTCCATCTGAGAGGTTACAGGGGCTCTGTGCTGTCCCCCAGCTCCCACAGACCCTCAGGAGCAGGCAGCTCTGCTCAGCACACCCACCTTGAGCTGGCCATGGGGTCTGACTCCCCCCACAGCCTGTGCAGGGGGTCCCCTGCTCTGGGGATAAACAGAGTCTTTCAGTCTCCAGGGCTGCTAATTCACCTTCCCTGGCCAGTGCCACGCTCAGGAAATATCCAACATCAATGTCCTTATTGTAGGGGCAGATCAGAAGGGCTGCAGAGGCTCAGCCCTAGTTGTGGTCGCCTTCAAGCAGGACAGGGAGCATTGGCAGCCCTGCAAAAGCAGCTCTTCTCACGGCCACAGCCCGGGCTGTAGCTGCTCCCTGTGCTGGACTAACACTGCCCTTCAGTCCCCTGACTGCAAACACTAAAAGCAAACAGAGCACAGAGGGATCCAGCCCCAGGCTGACTTGTTCAGGTCCCTTGGGAGAGAGCCTGATGGGCAGGGCTGGAAGTCAGATACCACCAGGACGGGCAAAATACAAAGGCCAGATAAGAACTGGCTGGGATTTGTGAGATATGGCATGTTCCTGGCTGCCAAGACTTCCCCTGTGCTGTGGCACAGTGATTACCATGTGGTAATTAGTTAATAATTACAAGCTGACCAAGCCTCAGGAATATCTGTAGCAGAAGGAGCAAGACATGCTCCAGGCAGATGCAGATTTTCCATACTGCTCCCAGTTTGAGGCACAGAGAACAGATGTTGGGAAGGTTTCCATGCCCATGGGAACAGTTCCTCGCTCTGCTGCACTCAGGGATAGCCCAGAATGGCACTGACACTGACTGGACCTCAGCCTGGCTCTGACTTGGGCTGTTATCCCCACACTGAGATGGGATAAAGAGCAGAGGCAGGATGGGATTCAACCAAGTGAAGTTGCAAGGCAGTGGCACAGCCAGGAGAAGAGTCCAGGAGATGTGGCCCTGGACCCTACCTCCAAACCACTTCTGCAGCACCTTTTCCTTTTCTGCTGGGTACAGATCACTGCTGCCCAGCACTACTCTATCTAGACCACAAGCAGACGTGCCAGATCTCTTCTGAGAGGACTCGTGACACTCACAGCCTTGGCTGGGGGAAAAACTGCCACATCTTGTGCTGCTGTGAGCCTATCAACCCCAGCAGAGGGATGCTGCTCTACATCAGTGGGTGAAGGAAGGCAGAAAGGGGGATTAAACCTACCAACGTGGGCAGATGCAATAGGAAGATGCATTTTCTGAGGGAAAAGAGATCACTTCAGCTGCTATTACACTCTCCAAATCTGATTTTTAAAGTCCCAAAGAAATAAAAAGAACCCCTAATAAAGTGCTATTGAAGATCCCTGGCTGCACCTTTGGGTATCTATAGATCAGCAGCACTCGCTCAGCACAGGCTCAGTGCATAAGCTGCCAGTCTAAGAGGCTTTCCATCATGTAATTCAAGTCATGCTAGAAGGCATAAAACCAAGCTCGGGGTGATGTTCCACACTGAAACACAGAAATAAAAGCAAGACTGATGAATTTATATGCGTGTGCATGTTCACCAGCAGAGACTCAAGGCTCCCGTTCATAAACCTCGCCAGATTTAGCAACTAAAAAAAGATATGGCTTCAAGAGTGGGCAGCAATGGGGAGAAGAGGCAAGCAGGGTGGGGTTTGCTGCTAAATCTAACTGGGATCATCAATCATAACCCCCCGAGTGACCAGCATATTAACACTTAACCAAATAATTAAACAGCCCGAGTGCAAATAAACGGTTTCAATCAAAATAGAGAAAGAGCAGAAATAAATGGAACGTTTGGAATGTTTCTGCTTCCCTAAAAAGGCACATTCTGAGTGCTTCAGAGGTCTCAGTGCTTATGGTCAGCTTCAACAGCCTCTCCTTTTTCATTCAGCAATTGGATTAAAAGTCACCAAAACAACAGCAGCGCCCCGTGGAACTGGGCAAATCCACCCCCTTGCCCCACTCCAAAGCCCATGGCTGGGGAAATCTGGGTTGTTTTAAAGGAAAGAGCATTTCAGAGGTTAGGGAATAATGAGAGGGAGGGGGAAGAGGGTTTGTGTGGAAGTATTCAGTAATAAAAACACGGCTGCATGGCAAGTCCTGAGCAAACACTGCCCAAAGACAGATAAAATCTGTGTCACCCCAGGCCACGGAGAGAGATGAGCTGTTAGCTACAGACCAGTACAAACCAGCACATGCTGGAAAGAGTATGAGACCTCTGGTTTGAGAGCCAGTGCCACCAGTGCTGGGACTTTGCTGACACCAGGAATACGCTCCTTTGCCTCAGTTTCCCTCCTGCCAGATGAAGATGACAGCTCAAGGGAGGTGCAGGGGTGAATTGTTTTGCTGTAATTAACAAAATTAAAAGGCAACAAAATAACTGGATTGGATGCGCTGTTAATTGGCATCATTCCTTAGCAGCTCCCTTCCTTCCAGGGGCACACACAAGCTGAGCACTTTCCCCTCCCCAGGCACTCACAAAAGGGCAGTAAAACCAACACTGCTCCATCCCCTTCCCTTCCTCCTCCAAGCAGCACAAGGAACAGCTCTGATGTCACCAGTGCCACGGCAGAGCTGGCAGAAGTGACTGGCACCAGGCACTGACAACACTCTGTCAGACATCTGCTACTCAAATAACTCATTATTTTTGGGGTCTTAGTGCCCACTGACCCCAGACATTAAGGACTCGCTGGGAAAAAGGCAGCAATGAGAACATCCCTGCTTCAAAATGCCCCTGATTTAACCCCACTGAAGAAGATGAACAGGAGGCAACAGAGAGCCAGGCTCCCAGCAGGTCAGTGTCAGAGCCAGGCTGGCTGTGCACAGCCTGCCATGGGCTGAAATGTGCCCACCTGAGCTGCTCTGGGAGACCTGGTTCCCCCAAAACAATGAGCATCCACCTTTGCAAACAGCAGGACAAACATCCTGAAGGACCTCATCCATGTTTCTAAAGGGTGAGTGCCAGGAGGATGGAGCCAGGCTCTGCTTGGTGATGCCTGATGACAGGACAAGGGGCAATGGGTGGAAGCTGAGGCACAGAAAGTTTCATGGAAACATGAGGGGGAATTTTTTTCCCTGTGAAGGTGGCAGACACTGGAACAGGCTGCCCAGGGGGGGTTGTGGAGTCTCCCTCTCTGGAAACGTTCCACACCCACCTGGATCTGTTCCTGTGTGATCTGGTCTTCTGGTAGGAGGGTTGGACCAAATAATCTTGCAAGATCCCTTCCAGCCCCTGACATTCTGTGATTCTAAACCCAGGAGACAAGAGACCACAGCTCTCGAGTGGCAACTGCAGATGCAACAAGGCTAAGCTGCACACCAATGGAGGGAGGAGAAGGAAGAACAAGAGAGATGAGAGGTGATTGCAGTGATGTTGGGAGCACAGCTGAGCCCTGGCCATCTCACAAGGTTTGCTAGCTCTGCTCTGTGGCTCGGAAATCATTTCACACCAGTTTCTTTTCCAGCCAGGCTGCCTAGACAAAGATGCCAGCTAAGATTGGAAGCGACTGAGCAAACAAGCAGCAGATGAGCAATGCTGGCTGCAGGCAAAATGCTACCTGAAAAGAAACCCTGATTAGAAATGTAAAGAGAGAGCAAAAGATGCTCCAGCTGATTACAGATCGCCTCTGCAAAGTTAATTGTTCACCAGATTGTAATCTGGGGCTTTCATATTGGCATTAATCAACAGTTTGCTTTCTGCTATCAGTTTTCCCTTTACAAACAGCAGAAGCCAGTTAATTTAGAGAAAAGCAAACCCAGCAGGTCAAATCTCTGCATGGACAGAGTTTGCTGAAGGGCTTTCTTTAAACAGAGACCTTTTATTGGTTTTCTACCTGTAAAGCTGTAAACTGAGACCATGCCACCAACCAGAGCTGACCTCTCAGCTTGCAGGACACTAATTACTCTGAGCAAAACTCACACCAGGCTGTAGCTGGCCCCAGAGCCAAGACCTTCTGTCCTGCTGCCTGGAGAAGCTGTTTTAAGTTTGCCTCAACTTCCCTGAGCATGGAAGGAGAATCTGGGAGTCTCTTACCGAGTATAAACTCTCCTGGAAATTCTTACTATGATTTGGACATGAATCCAAACACGTGTCCCAGATTTTCTGGAGATTCTCAAACCTCCTGGCCCACATCTCAGGTCTGTATGGAAGCCAGAGGAATGTCTCTGGGTTTACAGGGATTGACCAAACAGCCATTTCTCTCCAGAAAGCCAGACCAAGGGGATGGTCTGGGTGGAAACTGCAGTGTGGCTATTTGAATGCCTACACAACCTATGGAAAGTACACACGCAGGTTTCCATCTCACCAAGTGGTGCAGCACAAAGAACAGAGGGAGAGGGTGGACATGAGAGACCAGAACTGAATCCCCTGTGCTACTGAGAGGGATTCCAGAGCATCAGGATGAGATCTGAGTGCTGCTTGCACGCCTGCCTCTGAGCAAAGCAAGGTCAAGTGGTACAGCTGGGGGAACTGGGACATGGGGATGTGCTGTGTTCAAAGGCAGACAGAATCCACAGCAAGGCCAGGGACAGGGTCAGATATCCAGAGTCTGGTCTTCAGTTAAAAAACTTCCTTTTTTCCAAGCAGGGTAGGAGAAGAGGAACTATTGCTGCTGCTGAGGGGGTTGTTCCACTCCTCATTTGTCAATTACCCTCACTTGGATAATGGTACCAATATTTTCCTGTGTTAGTAAGTCTGGGTTCCTGGAAACAAATCTGTGAAATCTACAAAACTTCTCATCAAAAAGTGGTCCCACCTGGAGAACGGGCTCGAAAATTAGCATAAAATTCTTCTGGCATGGCAAAAGTGGTCTAAAAATCCACCAACTGTGAGCTGGACACCTGCTACACACACACACGCAGAAGAAGTTTCATGGATGAGGTGCCAGCTGATGAACCAGATGCCCTCCCTCTATTCCTGCCTCTCTTCCTTCTTTGCATCAGGCTCTTGGACATGTCACATCCTATCCATGTCCACGAATCTCTCCAGGAGAGAAAGGATGCTCTAGACTACAAATGTCCTTTGAGATCCCAGCTTGCCACCACCAGTGTGCTCCACTGCCACTAACTAACCAGTCACCCAGTTCAAGGGGATCTTTTGGGGATCACGGGAACTGCTTTTCCTGACCTCTCCACAGACAGGGTGACCCAGATGCCCTGTCAATACCTCACGAGGCTGGAAAAGCCTCTGCTTGTGTTTACCACGCTGCAGCCCTGTGCTGAGTTAGCACACGCTGCCCCATTTCCACCGAGGAGAAAACAAATCCCATTTCCTCGCAGGAAGAGGGTCCTGTCCGAGGGCATTTGCCCCTTCACAAGCCTCACCCAGAGGCACTAATTTGCTCCCTGCCACTTCTTCAAAGAGCTTCTCCTTCAGGCACCTTCTCCCACCCCCAGCAGACACACGTCGCAGCCTTCATGTGATTGAGGCAGAGCCCTCCCCCCGCCAAAAACAACCCCAGCAGCCCCAGGCTTGACCCTGATGCTTTCTGCTTTTCAGAGCTAATGCCACCATTGTGCCCACCAGCCAGCACGCTCATTCCAGTTTGTTTTCATGGAGAGAAGAGCCAGTTTATTAAAGCCTGGGTTTACAGGAGCTGGTGCTGGCAGGGCAGTGAGACCAGCTCTCAGTGCTCACTGTTGTCTGGGGAGCTCCTTGTCAGAAAAGGGGGGGACTTGCGTTTTGGGGGTAAGTTCTCCACATCCCTGGGAACTTGCCCAAAAAACTGGTGCGTTGGAGAGATGCAGCTGATACCAAAAAAAGAATGCAGAGCAAGGAGAATGCAGCCTAAGGAGATGCCACGCTGCCTGCCAGCCAGCAGCAGGACTCCAGCCTGAGCAGGAGAACCCACCTGGGTTATTAAAACCCTCCTGGAAACTTTCACACTGGAGACCAAAAGATCCCTCCAGGTCCTTCACAACCCATGGTTTGGTTGCAGAAGTCGATAGCAAGGAAAGGCTTGACCGGGGCTTCCTAAACCTCATCTAGGACCAAACCCCGGGCAGGGATCTCCTCCCCCAGGGAACACAGGTATCAATTGTTGCTGCGCTCAGCAGAGCTGAACCCTCCCTCACCCCATCTCCAACTTCAGCCGTCCCCCGGCTCTTTCTACCCCGACAGTCCCCAAGGCACCGACAGTCCCCAGCCCCAGGGCTGCGGGAGAGGAAGACAAGGGGGGACCCCCCCTCCCAGCCCACCTCTGTATTCCCAACCTCGGTACTCACCGCTCGCTCTCCCTCCTTCCTCCTTCCTGCCGCCGCCGCCACGCCGGGTCCCGGGAAGGGCAGGGCCGGCGCTCCGGGGCCGCACCGGGGAGCGGGTTGCAGGAGGCGGGTTGCGGGAGCGGGGCCACACCGGAGCCGCGGCCAGTGCTGGAGCAAAAAAAAAACAACCCTGCCCGCTACCGGAGAGAGGTCTGAGCGTTACCGGAGCCAGGGCAGGAGCGGTGCCGATGTTGTAGCCGGAAGGGGTTGGAGCGATGCCGGTACCGGAGCAGCGGCGGTGCCGGAAGGGGTTGGAGCGGTGCCGGTGGCGGAAGGGGCTGGAGCGGTGCCGGTGCGGGACCCGGTGCGGTGCCGGTACCGGAGCAGCAGCGGTGCCGGTGCGGGACCCGGTGCGGTGTCGATACCGGAGCAGCAGCGGTGCCGGTACCGGAGCAGTAGCGGTACCGGTGCGGGACCTGGCGCGGTGTCGATACCGGAGCAACAACGGTGCCGGTACCGGAGCAGTAGCGGTGCCGGTGCGGGACCCGGCGCGGTACCGGAGCAGCAGCGGTGCCGGTACCGGAGCAGTAGCGGTGCCGGTGCGGGACCCGGCGCGGTACCGGAGCAGCAGCGATGCCGGTGCGGGACCCGGCGCGGTGCCGCCGCTCCCTTCGGTGTTCTGCTGGGCGCTCCGCTCTGTGCAGCGTTGGCTCCTCCCCCGCCGCAGCCCCGGGGTGAGGAGCTCGCTCAGCCCCGCTGCCCCCGGGGCCGCACCGGGCAGGAGCCGGCAGTGCCTTGGTTGCCCCGAGGGCTGAGCAGCCGCAGCCGCACCCACCCGATCCCAAGCTCAGCACACGGCCCGGGGAGAGCCCCTTCCCGCAGCTCTTCCTTGGCAGATGCGGGGGCAGCCCCTGAAATCGAGGTCACTCTCGGGACCCCAGAAGGGACAGCCCCTTGGGGACATCGGTCTGTTGTCACTCCCGTGGGGTTCTGGATTTCACTTCCCCGTCCATTGCAGTTCTTTACTGTTGTATATTTAACTAAACATTCTCAGCTTGCCAAAAATAGACCAGCCGTGGAAATAAATCAGGCTGACTGGAGGTGCCAACGCTGTCTGTCTGAAACTAATTAATTTCTTATATCCCTGGCTATATTAATCTTTGCCTTGTCTCTATAGACCATGCTATCTGTCAGTAGAGTTTTGTAATTAATGGGTATTATGCCTGAATCTGGGGCTGTGCAGGAGGTTTGGTGTGGCACGGGAAGGCAAGGGGATGCCAGCAGGACATCTGGGCAGGGAAGGAACAAAACACACAGAGTATGGAGAGTGGGGACCCAGAGGACACAGCAGAGCTGGTGAGGAGGAGGAAAGGGGGCACAAGCTCTCTGGGGGGGGAAATCCTGTCCCAAGGAAGCATCTTCTTTCCAGACATCTGAGATTTCACAAGGAAGACTGTCCACAGAATGTAAATTCAGGCTTCTTTAGTTCTGCTGCTGACAGAACTCCTTTTTTCCCTTTTGCTTTTTCGAACGTGGGAGTCTTGAGGGACTTGTTGACTCTCAATTCTTATATTAGCACCAGCAGGCTTGCTGAGAGACACCGAGGAACAGGGAAGCAGCTCACAGATGGCATTGCAGAAGCTGAGCCCCCACGGAGGAAAAGGATGTTTTACCAGGATCCATTTTGTTTATTCACTTTAGCCTGTCCCATGGCAACACCCCACCAAGACCTGAAGCCCTCAGCAGTGCTTGTCTGCTCTGTCAGTGGGGTAAAAATTTCAACACCAGCTCTTCAGTCAACTCATCTCATGAGCATGTGAGCTGAGAGCCATCTGAGCACTCAGGGCTGAATGAGTGGGCTCTGAACTGGAACTGCCCCTCCAGAAGCAGACATGGAGTTGAAGTTCAAGCTCAAGGCACATTGCTCCAGCTGGGCTGTGAGGAGTTTGCAGCAGGGGTGATACCCAGGTCTTTGCAACACAGGGTGAGCAGCTTGGTTCTCACCTTCCTTGTGGAGATTTACCTCTGCAGGGCTCAGGGAGGAGCAGCAAAGGATAAGACTCAGAGACATGATGTTCATGGCCCTCAGATTGCACTGCCCTCCCCTAACCCCTGGTCAATGAGTACCTGGTCATGTGGGCTGCAAAGTCAGCAGCAGCTCTGTGTGACGTTAGCCATCACATTCCCTTTATGCTACTGACTAGTGGCACATTTTTCTTGAGGGCAGCAGCCCAGCCAGGCTCTGACATGCCTCTGACTTCCATACTCACCTGTCTCCTCTATTTAAAGGGGAGATGTCTCCGGGGTGGGGGGAGATAGCTCAAACACTTCTGTGCCATTCCCAACGCAGCACAGCCCTGGGTGTGACAACTGCTGCCACATGCTCCATACCACAGCTATGAGAGCACCTGGCACCCCAAGTCCCTTTTAGAACAGAAAGCAAAGGAGCTCCCCAGCAAAAGCTACAGCTAATTAAGGAGAGGAAGCCCTCAAAATGAAGATGGACAGAGAAGCCAGTTCTAGGAGAAAGCAAAGTGCAAGGGGCAAGAATCTTAAGAGCAATTAGTGGACAGAGATGTGACCTCAGTGGCTAAGCCAGGCAGGGGTGGCTTTGGGAAGGAGGATGCACACAGAGAAAGCAGCAGCCAGCAGGGATTCCTAGACGTATGTGTTCCAAGACTGGCTGGGAGGAGCTGGATGTTCCCCAGCCCGTGGGACAGGAACACACACGGGACATCCCCTGGCACGCTGACATGGCACTG
>VYZU01077469.1:0-20075 GCA_013401355.1 Ceyx cyanopectus
AAAGCAAAGATGCTGTTTCCAAAGAGTCTTTTAGTACAGAATCTGTATGGCAATGCAAATATCCTGAGCATCCCAGACTTAACGAATATTTCCAGTATATGCTGCAAGGAAAGCAGTGAAGGCTTCAATTGGATACTGGAAAGGAGCTATGTCCAGAAACTCCAAGCTTAGTTTATAGTTTTTCTGCATCAAGTTCATCCAGATGAGTGCTCAGCATCTCACTGCAGCACTGAGAGCACTGCAGTTTGGGTTAAAACAGCCTCCTAGTACAGACTCAGCTGTTGATGCAGTGCTTGAGAAAGAGGTGGAACTTCACCTTAGAGACACATACCTAGCAAAGGGACATAGTGCTCCTTTCAGTCACTAAAAGCATTGTGGAAGAGTTGCAGGAAAGTCTTCTGTTGCCTTTACCTAATTCCTGACTGCTCATCCCAATAACCTGCTTTTTTTTTTGGCTGGAGGAAGCATTTCTGACTCCTTGGGTTAATCTGCTGTTTAAGTGATAGCTATCATCTTTCACCAGCATGAGATAGCAGGTATCCAGCAGGGAGGAAAGGGTTGCAATTGAATATTTAATTTAATGTGTGTGGGATCTCTTGGAAGGAAAGCTGTCATGGGAGCTCAGTCTATTCTTCAACCTAGAAGGAGAAATGAAAGGGAGAGGAAAACACATCCTACATTGTGGTCAACTTGTCCATGAGTTCCTAGGGCACGTATCTCAGCCCCTACTGGATTTACCTAATAAACTCTGTGCTGTGGTGTCCTGCAAAGTTTTGGTCTCAAAGAGTATATCTATTAGATCTTATCCTGGAATTATCTCCTTCCTGAATGCCCTATATCCTGCCCAGATTTTTCCAGATTTAGCCTTTGATATGTATGAGGGTATGGACAATTGGGAATGACTCAGATACAGAGCTGTAGAAAGCCATTGCCTCTCTGCTTCACACAATAATCCCCTGAAGCTTCCCATTAGCAAAATCCATGTGATTTCTTGCAATGTGGTGTCACATGGAAAGACATTTCCCCCGGTGCTGTTTTGGAAATACAATAGTTGTTTTTGTTTTATCTGCTGTGCCATCAGCTCCCCCAGCTGGGGACTCAAACATGCATTAATCCTGCTTTTGACTGCCAGGAGAGTTTATTATGGCCAACAGCAAGAAGCATGTAGGGATCTGTGAGGTGTGTGCATTTCTGCAGAAAAAGAACCTTGGTCCCTGTTTGCTGTCAGCTTTCATTAGAACAGGAGAAGCTTCTTGTTGGAGAGGGGATCATGTAGTAGGCAAAGATTGCATAAGAAGGGGGAGAGATGCCAGGACTGGCTCCAAGGCTGGACTATTTGTAATTGGGGAGAGGAAGATAAATCCATAATCTGGAAGGTAAGAAGAAGAGAAATGAGATACAAGGTAGCCCTCATGATTTTCAAGTGTTAGGCTGACAGGATGGCAGGATGCTTAGTTTATTGAATGAGGGCCTTGATTTTCCTTTTCCTTTTTCCTTTTTTTTTTTTCCTTTTTCCTTTTCCTTTCCCTTACCCTTTTTCCCTTTTCATTTCCTTTCTTCTCCTTCCCTTCCCCTTCTTTCTTTTCCCTCTCTTCTCCTCCCCCCCCCCCCTTTTTTTTTTTCTGCTGAGAGAAGCTCTTTTGTATTGATTGGCAGAAGTCTGGGAAGGATTAAATAAACCAAACAAATGGAGAATGCCTTTTCCACCTTTGCTGGAGGCAGCTGTCTTTAAACAATCAAACCAGTATGTTACCGTGGAGGTTCAGTATTTCACTGACTGATTACACCCAGCAGCAGGAGTGTTGTGGCACATCTCTGGGAGTGGTTGTCCCCTTGTAGAGGCATAGTTTAGGTTGGGACAGTTTAGGTTAAAAGGAACTTCAAGAGGTCTTTAATCCAAACTGATGCTCAAAGCAGGGCTAACTTAAGACTTAGGTCAGTTTGCTCAGGGCCTAATTCAGTCCAGTCTTAAGTTTTTTTCATAAGGTGAGTAGGATAACACTGAAACCTTACAAGCTGCTGGGAAAGGATGGAAATCTGTTAAGTTCAGGAGTCCGTAAGAGTAGGACAGGGAGTTTGGCAAGGGTTGGTGGAGCTGAATCTGTCTTAGATACAGACTGAGAGTGTGGTCTCAGAGGCAGTCATTTCAGGGAGGGCTGTTAAATTGTTCACTCTGGTTCCTAAAGCAACAAGACTGCACTGTGTGGGCTTGTCTTTCTTCCCATATAACATCAACTCATATACTAGATCATATTATGAGAATAGCAGCTGGCCAAAGGAGGTAAACATCTTCAGTACCTATGTCCAGGGAAAGCCAGGACATATACTCAGCCTTTTCTAATAGGAGCTAATTGGAATGGGGGATGACTCACAAGTCATGAAGCCATAGGAACCTGAGATTCAACATCCATCCTGGCTGCCAAATTACCTTCTTTGCTACTCATTATCTGCTAGCTAGTCTAGTCTGAATCCATCTAGCAATGCCAAGGATAGGACACCTGCTGGGATCTGAACATCCAAAGAGTTGTGTTGTGTTTGTTTTTTCCTGACTAAAACTATTACAAGTAGATAATCATGATCAAAATTCAACAGTACTGTGGTAACAGGTATATATAGCACTTCTGCCTCTGAAACTCTGGCCATAGCTTTCACTGCTGCTGACATGACTTTCAACGTTTGATACTCTGTACTAGATGTAAACAGTCAAACTCGTCATTCAGTGCTGAATTCCACGGAGTTGCAGAAGGTGTGTTTTCTTCTGTTTCCCAAACATTGTATTCACTCAGCTCCTTTGCAGAGCAAGAAATTAATCAGTGGGAACCCATGGATTCAAACAGCCCCCATTGCTTTGTGGACCAGGCCTTTACTGGAAGGTTACTTTCAGTCTCCCAGTAGTCAGCTCTGGAGGTACAGCTCACACCTCCACAGTGCTAGCTGCTTTCTCTCTTAGTTACTGTCTTGCATCTCTGCAGTTTCTTCTCCTGCAGACATGGTTTCAGTCTCATCTTTGTCCTGACTTGCTTCTGTGGAATGTCTTTTACTATTTTTTTTTTTTCCTCCGTAAAACAAAAATATGAATCTAAGAACATCGTGTCAAGGCTTTGAGATTGCATTTTCTGTCTGGGTTCTTTATAGAAGATAAGAGCAGCATCTTGTTTTTCCTCTCCTTTTTACCTTCCCCTTGGCCTGCTCTCTGAGAAGATTTATGCCCTGTTGTGGAAGTGCTGTACCTAACACAGCCAGCTCTCACAGTTTCACTTGCTGTGCAATTCCAGTATGATCTTGTTCAATGCATACTTGATTCAGGAGCATTGGGGTGTGTTCAGATGGATGGACCTGATCAAACATGAGCCAAACTCTTAGTTTATTGCAGTTTATTTCTTTAGGAAGAGCCAGGAGTTCATTGAGTTTTAAGCTAACACGTTTTCTCTCTCAGCAGGAGGAGGCCATTGGCATATATGGTTATTTACAGCAGCTCAGCTGAGGGAGGGTAACCCATAAATAGCAGCTTCTTGTGTTCACTCACAGGCACATATTCTTAGAGAAGGCAGAAACCTCACGTTCCAGCCCATTCGTTAACGTTCAGCAATAGGATTTTTGAAGGAAAATGTCTCCCTAGGTAGGATATCCTATAACTCCTGACTATAGGGGTTTCCT
Organism: Ceyx cyanopectus; assembly: GCA_013401355.1. Lineage (NCBI taxonomy): Eukaryota > Metazoa > Chordata > Aves > Coraciiformes > Alcedinidae > Ceyx > Ceyx cyanopectus. The sequence continues at coordinate 3,658 of VYZU01077469.1, forward strand.
GCAGCTTCACCTCCAGCATCTGGTGTTGTCTGTTCTTGGAGACAGGCAAATGGGGTAGATGGACCCCTGATCTTATTTGGGAGGACAGCAATTCCCATGGGCCAAATACAACACCGGAGAAATATGTCAGATGCATTCCAGATGGATATCCCTGGAGATCTGGATCTTAATTCATAGACCAGGAAAAGAGACTCAAAAAGGAAATGGCTTTCCCCCATTGTAGTAGGAAGCCTTGAGAAAGGAAGGGTAAATAACCTTCCTAGGCTGAACTTGTGGGCTTGCTGTGGTAGCTTTGTTGATGGAGATGTCTCTAATCTGGGCTGAGCAGCCTCTTCCATCCTTTCCTTGGCATATTTCATAGGGGTGCCTACAATCAGTCCTTACTGCTGTCCTCTTTCTGCACTCTTTCTGCACTGGTTAATTCAGATCAGAGATTTAACATCCTCTGCTATGAATGAACTGCTCTACAGTGAACTCTGCCTGTCCTGCATGATCATATCAACAATATAGATGATTTTTGAGGTGCATTGTACTAAGGCCAAATACATGGTCAAAGTTCTTTTATCCCAGGATGTCTCATCTTTCTCTTATTTGCAGTGACAGTACCTCATCTTCTGTCTCAGATGAAACACCTCTTTTGTGGGAATAATTATTTTGCTACCACCTCTCCTTCTAGACAATATTTTTGTTGCACAGATCTGTGAGATATCCCAGACATAATATCCCTTCTTTCTTTTAACTAAGCTACATATTTGTATGTTTTATAAACAGATAGAGTAGACACTTGGTCATCTGTCCATCTCTCAGATCATGTATTGACAGTACTTGTTATAATTCTAGTGATTATAATTCTAGTGATTATTTGGGAGTTTAGACTCATGGCTTGCATGTAGACACTTTACTTAGGCTCCACATTGTAACCAACATCCCAGACTGAAAATACCCAGACCATTCCCAAGAACAATCACTGACTTGTTACAGAATTACAGTGTTTTTGATTGACAACACTTAGAAGCTCTTGTGATCAGCAAAGCCCCACTGTGCTAGACCCTGGACATAGCTAGGGAAAAAAACAGAACTCTTCTTAAAATCTCAGCATTTGTTAATTAAACTGGTGGAGCTGGAGACAAAGAGGTTCAGAGTGGGACTGTCAAACTCTGCTGCTCTAATCTGAACAGCACTTACCCAGGGAATGGAAAGGTTGGAAAAGGCATGATCTATTGCAAAAATCCATCTCCATCCAGTGACGAATGCAGAAAAACTCTCACACAAATGAACTGCCCCCAGTAACCTCATTGCTGACTTCCAGAGAATTAGATCATGATCCTAGCAGCTGATGAATGATGTCCATCGCCATAGAAAGGCAAGGCAAAGCATAGGCTCGACTTAACACTGTGCCATTGATGAAGAACAGATTTTGCATTGGCAATGTTGATTCAAGCCACGTTGAGCACAGTGGAAAGGACTGAGGACTCTTAGGAAGCATGCACTTTGAAGACCCTCTTGCTGCTGGCTAGCCTGAAACACATTTCTGTCCTCTCTCCTAATGGAAGCATGTTTTTTATGTGTAGTAACAATGCATTTTCCTTCCCACAGTGTATTTACAGATATGTGTTGCTTTCTGGCAGGATGATTGTGGATGACAGATTGGGAAGGATTTCACTTTGCCTGTGTTTTCTCTGTGAGGTTAGACAGCATGTGGGCGTGGTGTTAGATTCCCATCTCTTCACTTAGACCTTGTGTTAAGAGGATCAGGAGGATCTTTGACAGGTGCTACAAGACAGTCCTTTAAAGGGGATTCTGTTTGGGTAGTTGTCAGGTCAAATGGTGTTATTTAAGCATATGTATCTTGGTGGGTGTTGCAAGCAGGTTCCTCTGAGATGTTCACAGCCATGAAACCATTTCAAATGACTTGGTAGTGCTGCAGACAAACCATCTGCTCACTTAGATCTCTTGACTAAGTTACAAACCTTTCTCACAATTTTTATCAGAGAGTCTTTGTCTTGTCAAGTGCCATTTTGCCCTTCTAATGCCCGTTATCAATGCTCTTGTGGAGGTCACCGTTCTTCTGCCTTGACCAGGTGGCTGCTCCATTCAGAAAGTAAAGGGCCAAGAGGTTATCTCCAGCCTTACTCAGTCACTCTATTCACAGCCAGTGAGAATCTATAAATTGCTGAGATAATACAGAGATAATGGGTGATTTAGTGAGCTGAATCTCCAAAGCTTCATATAGCATGATGATGATTTGTGATGCGTGTTAAGGTTCCTGGAAGATTCAGGTCCTAAGCCAGGATCCTATTTTATCAGATGCAGTTTATGATTCAGTTAAATTCACAGGCTAACAAACTGGGTGGGGATGGGGAGGAGACGCCCATATCTTTCTAATCATCTGAATGTCAGTTTAATGTTAAATAAGAAGAAAAACTGAGGAAATTAAAGATGCCTGTCTGAGGCATCTTTAGGAATTGACTTTCTGTCCATATAAATGTCTGTCAATTCCAAAGGAACTGACAATTTACCCATTTGACTTTGCCCATATAAAAGTACAGAGAAGTTTCCTGTGTCTAAATGGACCTTGTCAAAATGTCTCCAGTAAATACACAGAGTGGGATCTTTGCAGTCTTTGACATTACTAGAATAATGTATGAAAGCTTAAAGCAAGCGAGAGAAAGAATTACTGGCTTGAGGAAATAGCAAAATCAACAGGAAAAGCTCATTTTTTTCTGCAGCCCTGATGACAGCTAGGAAAATTTCATTAGCCCTAAGAGCTTTGCTTTACCCTTTTTATTTCCACCAGAAAGCTTAATTCCCCCTGCTCATGTGTGGTTAGGTTTCTTCACTGAAACTACACTGTGCTTGTGGTATTTTATTATTTCTAGTGCTGTTGAGCTAGTGTCTCTGAACTCTGCATAGGGAATGGCTTTAGCTGTTAGGGGGTGTAGAAGCACAGAGCAAAACCATGATCCTCTGCCTAAAGATTTCACATATAATACAACACTTGGGGCACAGGACAGTCATGAAAGACAAAGCGAAACAGGTGAAAGGAGCACCTGCATCCCAGTCCTTGTCATGTGTCCATGGATCAGGAATTCCTTCCACCACCCCAGGGAAATGAAGGGGGAAAGGCTACAAATTAGGGACTTCCTTGGCATTCAGGGACCTCATGTGTTCTCTATGGACCTCTGCTTGCGCTCCAGAGAAAGGAATAATGTTAACATCCTGTCTTTCCTCCCAGGGTGCTGGAAACACAAATGAAATATGTTTAGATACAACTGTCTTGCAGCCACCTGTAGCCATCCTGCTGCTTTAAGACTTGGAGATCCTGGTCTGATGCTCCATGCAGCCTGCTATACTGTTTTTGATGGCAATCCAACACTGGATATTTAAAAAGACAGAGCCCTTTTCCTGTATGCTACTCAGGATCATAATTCAGGTCCTTGGCACCACTGCTTCGTGATGCAGGGGAGGGAGCTCTTGCCTGATCCCAGCTGATGGGCTGCCCAAATCTAGAGAAATGGGGATTGATGGTCTCCGTAAATGCCTTTGCTGCTAGTGCTGCTGCCTGTGCTGCTGAGCGATCCCTGTCTGCTCCCCCAGGGACTGCTCCCCCTCCTTGCTTGGTGCTGATGCCTTTTAGCAGCTGAGTGATCACCACTTCTTTATCTCTTGTCCCAGGTGAGACATATTTCACTCATGGGGGGTTTCAGCGTGAGGAAGCCTCTGAGAACCAGGCTGCATCCCACAGGGCACTGCACTGCAACTGGAGTTATTCCCCCAACACCTCCCCTTCTGTTCTTTTAACTAGTGGTTTTAAGAGGGATAGGAGATGAGCCCAGAATGTATTTATTGAGCCCAGGAGAGATGCATGCATCTGTTAAATATTATGAAGATATCATTGATGAGTTGGTTTCGCCTAAAAGCTGGAAGAGGTATGACATTTACATGGCTCCTGTGGGATGGCACAGAGCAGGGGAAGGGGCTGTTGCTCAGTGATAGCCCTCCATATCTAAAGGCGAGATGGCACACAGGGGCCCTCCAGGTCTTCTGTGTCTTCTGGTTGCATTGGATGGGAGAAGAGACTGTACGGACTTGGTTAGCTGTGAGGAATCCATCATTCCTTACTGTTTGTGCTTGTCCCAAATGATTTCCCAGGTGGTGTACATATGACCCATCTCAGTTCCAGAGACCAGTTACTGGTCAAACCACTGTTCCACATTTGGAAAAGAGTTCAGAGAAGTTCTGGATCCCAGGTTAACAAATAAAGAAATTTTTTCTCGAGTGAGACCATTATCTAACTTTGATGCTTTCAATCTCTCCCTTGAAAGTTACATAAGTAGTAACTGCTGTCCTATTGTGACAGGAAGCAATTTCAGCCCTCTGCTCAGAAGAGAAAGTGTCATTTCCCTTTGGGCATTGTTTCTCTTTACGTTTATGTAATGACTAAGGATCTTAACAAAAAAATATAAAACTAAAATCAGAGAGAAATAGGAAAGAGGCAAGAAATTAATTTTTCAAAATGTTCTCAATATTCCTTCAATCCTTTTGGTCTTTGCAGGGGGGAACCCATATCCTATCACACACCTGATGTTGCCCCTAGCAAAATTAGTCACGATGGCCCCATGCAGGTTTTGGATTTATTGTCTGCAAATCTGGCTGGTCCAGCCCCTGGTCTGAACACCTGTGGAGGCTCAGAGTCCAGACTATTAGATTAATCTGTCAGTCACCCTATATAACAGCCTGTCCTCCTCTCCATCCCAGTCCAACACTCCCTTCCAAGCTTAGTGTATAACTCTGAGATCCAGTTTCACCAGAATGTAAACAGTGTCTAAATCCCCCAACTTCCCCACTTTGCTTCCGCTCTGAGTGCAGGTTGGGTATATCGGCTGCTTGAAAAGTAATTATCCTCACTTCCCACCTGATAAATTAAAGACCCCCAGGTTCTTTGCTTAATGGTGCAGAGCGATCCAAAAGTGATTCTCCTGCAGAAGCTGTTAGGAGAATGTCCTAGGAACCCCACACCCCTATGAACCTCATTGTGCTGGGACGACAGCCCATTAATCAGCCCAACCTGGTTTGGAGATGGCAAAGGTCGTGCTGCGTGAAGTCTAATCGGAAAAACAAATTCCACCCCTCTGGTGTGCTTCCTGGCAGGGACAAAGGGGGAGACTCGCTTGGTTTCACACTTAAGTACCTTAAGTATTTTTCCAAGGGTAGAAGACAACTGATGTGAAGGGTTTGTACTTCAAACAGAGGAGCACTAGTCCCCAGAGCTGTGTCTACACTGCTCTGAAGTGTGGTTTTGGTAATGGTTGGGAGAATGAACAGCTCCCAGATCAACCCACCTTACTCCTGCTCAGCCGTTTCCTGGGGTAGCAGGGATCACATCTGCTGGAGCACGTGCAGCTCCAGATTCAGTAAAGTGTGAGATTGGACCATGCTGACAGATGCACTGCCTACAGGCACAGATGAGAACACTAGTCTCAGGCTAGTCCTGAAAATTCAGTGTGGCCTGTCAAGGGTTTCCATAATAGAGAGACTGAGCCACATCAAACCAAAACTCCAGCTGCCCCAAATCCTCTCTCTGATTTGAGTTCAGATTTTGAGTCCAAAAGTGGGTTGCCCAGGGAAGGATAATGCTTCACAGGTAACTCTCCCAGCACCTGGTGGCACAGAGGTAATGTATCTGTGATTAGGGGCCCCTGATGAATTCTTTTTCCATTATCTGTCCATTCCGATTTTTAGTCCATGCAAGCTTTCTGCTTCCTCAACATCTGGTGTCAGACTTGACCTTTTCAATGACACGTTACACCGAATGCTTCATTTTCTTTGTTATGAGCCTGTCTCCTTTCAGCATTACATTGTGATGGCCAAGTAATAATCATTTCCTATTAATCTTCTGTATCTTGACCTCTGTAATACCTTCTTGCAGTTGTAGAGATGTGCTCTTGCCCTACTTGTGAAGGTTTTGCAATTTTACATCCTTCTTAATTCTAGTCTGTACTACTCATGAAACTGTAATAGTTTATTGTAGTGGTCCTGAAATCCATGAATCTAGGAAACAATAACATAAATCAGATGATATGTCTGTGAAAACATCTCCTTCACCCCAGCAGGTGGTGAAGTTCACAATTTGATAAGCCAATGTAAAGTCAAGCCAGGAAAAACAATGCCTAAACTGCAATATATTCTCATGTTGGCTTAGTACAAGAAAAAAATCCCAACATCTCTGGTTGTCTAATGTCATGCTTGAACTTTCTGGCTCAGGAAAACAATCCTGTGGATGTAGGACTGAATGCATTGACAAGGAAAGAAGTTGCTGCCATTTGGCTCCACGACAAGAATAGCATTGTGCTACAGGTTGTTGGTTTCTCATTCTGCAGAGATTCTGTAAGAACTGTACACAGTTAATTTTCTGATCCTTTAGTGTAAAATGCCATGTTACTTCATGGATGGGTAAAAAATGTCACTAATGACACCAATACAGGCACGTCACTGTACAGCATCACCTTTACTTCTGGCAATGGGTTTGCACATATTCAGCAGTGACTCCAGCAGTGACATTTTCATCATTGCTGTAGAGAACACGTCAGCTTGTGGCTTGTATTGATAGATTCAATTTACATCTTGCCTTTAGTAGTTTCAGCCTCTTGCTGTAGGTCTCATGTTATCATGTTTGTATCACCAAAATCTCTGTTGCTAGTTTGTGATACCTGGTTGTGTTTTATCTGCATACACTCTAGTAATATATAGACAATTTGAAGATAAGGCACAGGTGCTACTACTCACCTTCTTTGTTGTATTGTGGCTAGTTGGTTGGTTAATTGTTTGGGTTGTTTTGTTTAGTTCTTTAGGGTTTTTTTTGGCATGTGCAAAATCCTTCATCTAGCCTTTTAGTCCAGAAGAGTTTCCAACTAATTCTGATTTAAAATTTTATGTCTCTGATTGTACCTGTGGCACCTCAGTTTGGCTTTGTGGCCATCTTGGAGCTATGCCTCTCCTTGTACACTTGAATATAACATGTTCAGGAGATGGCAATAGCCCTCCAGTATGTTTGAGAGACCAGGACAAGGTAAAAGGGTCTTGAATGCAAACCTCAGCCCTTCCAGATATCCTAGACATGGGCTTCAAGTTTGCAAAAACCCTCAATAGCAGAAACTCGTAATTACTCCCTTGAATTTTGACAGTACAGTAGGACTTTAAGTAGTAATTTTAGGTGTTGTGGGAGACAGTTTGGATATTGTGCCTCCGTTTCCCTGGGTGAGCAAAAGCCCTGTCCTATTTCATAAAGGGGTTGAGAAGCTCTATCTAGGCACAAGCAGTGAAGTATTGCCACAACAGTGCTGAGAATCAGACAGAAATATGCTGTGTTCAGACACAGCCTTGTCTAACTACCTTGGCACACATCTTTGGAGCTTAGGGCTTTGCCACTCATTGTGCAGGGGATCAAACAGGAGGGAGTGAAGTAAGTAAGGGTCAGAGTTTGTAGGGGTATTACATAAGAGAATAAAGAGAAGAGGTTGCACTGGTTCACTGGATGAGAGGCACATGTAGAAATTTCCCATGGAATGGTTCCGGCTAGGCACACGTTTTCTCTTCATGCTGCGAAAGTTTGTTGGACTGGGCTTTAGTTGTAGGTGATGGATAGCTAAATGCAGAATGCCTGTGTGCAACTACTGTTTCTGTGCCTGCCTTTTTTTTTGCCCTCTTCCTTGTTCCTGAAGTCTGGGAAGATGTTTCTTCCTCTGGCTTACAGCTGTACTTTGGGCTATCCTGACAGTCTCTGCTTTTTAACTTGATGTGAATTTCTGTTTCATCTCTAAATCATCTTTAGCCTTTGTTACAGGCTAAAATATGCACAGGCTATCCTGTTCTGCTCTGTTCCTGCTCTCACAAAAAGAAAGAAAAGTTATTTCATTCTGGGTAACTGGATCCCCACCTCACATTAATTCTGTGGGTTACCACCTCACTGGTTGGTGATGAAAAAACCTACTTAGTCAGCAAGATAGTCATAGTTGCACTTCCAGAAATTCAGGGCACGTTCCAGGTGCACAGATCTTACTCTGGTTTGACTCTGCTGTAGATGCTTGTTTCTCTGCTACATGTCCTAGCACTGAGATCTTATTAGCAAAGTCTGCTCCTGTGCCTAGGGAACAACACTGGGACCTGTTCTGTGGGCCAAGATCCTCTTTCTCCTCTTTGCTCGAGGTGAGTTGAGGCCAGCAACAGATTTCATGAGAGTCTGCTATTAAGGTGTCCTGATTATAGGCTGTACCTTCAGTGTGGTGGGATTACTTATCCATGGAAATGGCCATGCAGGTCCTGGGGAGAAAATGATGTTGCTTTCTGAGGCTTAACTGATGAGTTTATGGGTGAGGCTGAAGTGAATGGCTTGGAGAAAGGACTGAGCAGAGGGTCCTTTGAGGCAGCTGTTTAAAAGAGCTTTTTCTGGAGGGGAGTGGAAGCAGAGGCAGTTGCTAAAGAAAAGGGGCTATGGCAGATGCTTCTCAGCTGGAAAGCGTGGAGCTCTACAGTCTCATGTTTTCCTGATGCCAGTGGGGGAAAGAAAGGCTCCTGATATAGTGGCTTCAGCTCTGCTGTTTACTTGCCATGCTCTTGGCCTCCTCATCATACTGGGCTATTCCTCCATGAACATTAGTGTTTGTCAAAACAGTTTGTGAGTAGGTTGTGGAGCTTTGGAGTTCATTATACTGGTTAGTACTGGCATGAAAGGAATTGGGTTGTGGGAAACTGAGTCATAGCCTATATTGTCTATTGCTGACTCTCCTAGCTGGTCCGTAAGAGCTCAGAAGATAGCCTGTGAAACAGCAAAGGAAAAAATAACTACAACAAACCCACAGATGCCTTCTTGCACAGTCAACATCCAGTTTTTGTCCTGAGAAAAAACAGAGGAGGCTTCACACTCTCTGGAGCCTGCTGAGCACAAGGGACAGGCTCAAGGTGCCCTTCTCTGTGGAGGGAAATGGCATCAGCTGACCACAAGAGAGAAAGAAGAGGGATGTGGGGAAGTGCCTGCGGGGGGAGCCGGAGGGAGATTCCTGAGAAGCCCAGAAGGTATTTTGAAAATGGGGACCCAACTCAGCGTGGCAAATTCAGCATGACCCTCCCTAACAAAGCATGGGGAAAGTAAAGAGCAGCCCAGCTGCTTGGATACTCGACACCAGGATTGCACTCTGCAGCTCTGTTCCCTGGTGCTGCTTGCAGCTGATGTCTGAGGGTCATTTCCAGCATGAGATTTCATGTGTGAAGCCTATTCAGTGTATGGCAACTGCTGAGACTTTCAGAGGGAGTGACTCGGTTATGGGCTGAGAAATGAACACGAGGAACTGTTGCTAGAAACCAAACTGAAGCATGTGAAGATAATAAAATGGATGTCCAAACTGAGACCTCTCCTGGGGCTGTACAGTTGTTGACAGGCTGACCCTAGATGTGTCGCATCTCTCAGCTTCACAGCTCTTGACACACGGCATCAGCCCTCCCATATGTCAAGAGTCACATTCCCCACTGCTGGAATGCAGCCACTTCTGGAGCAGAACCCAGCAGCTGTTTAAAGAATTGACAGGAACAAACCAGGGACAGGATGCAAAGACACAGCCAAAGTGCAGATGAAAACAAGGGAGGGAAAAATGTCAACCAAGTCCATAGGGTGAGTGTGACGGTCATAACGAAATGATAAAGAGCATGACAAGTTATCAGACATCAGCAGAGCTAAAGGAGCCATCTGGGTGTTTCCTGTTGGCCTGAAGCAACCACAGGGTAACTTATCTTAGACCCCTTTTTACATATTATGCCCTGCCATACTCCCTTGTGTTTGTTACAGCTAAGACTGCAGATGTAGACTGATATAACAGCTTAGCTGATGCTTAGTACTCATGAAGCCATGATAACCTGAAAAGCAGCGTGATTCCTTTGTTTGTGGTGGATAAAGAATGTGAGATTTTTGTTTCTCTCTTTAAGCCAGTATCACCATTAGGTCAAGCTGTCAACTTGTTTTCTGATCTTCCAACCCTGCTCATCAGACTCTCTTGGACACCAGTAGAGGGATAACCTAGGAAATAGCCTAGACACACCTTAAAATGCTAACCAAAGAGTCAGAAATGATTGAAAGGCCAACCAACCTGTGTTTTGGAGGTGCTTGTGTGATTTTTTTTACCTGTTGAGACACAAACCATTTAATGGGAGGACAACTCCATGTGAGTCTTACCCCATCAACCTACTCCAGACTTCTGTTATAGAGAAGATACCACACTGGATCATCAAATAATTCAGTTGGAAGAGTTCTTAGGAGTCCTGTTGATCTCCTTGTTGATTCTGGGGCATCAGTGGAGTGTTGGTCTGGCACAGCAGAGCTCTTCATACCTCCTTCTCTTCCATCCCAGTCCTGGGTATTCATCTGAGTTAGTCAAGAGTATCTGGACTGGCAATTACCTCCAGACTCCAGCTTAAAAGGAATTAATTAGAATGAACTACCAACTGAATCCACCAGTGAGACTGCTGTGTGGAGACATCCGTGGCTTTGTGTGGTGGCACCCATATGAACAGGCTGGCCCTTGAAATGAGGTGGAGGGGAGGAAGAAGAGCAGAAGATTTTGAAGTGGATAATGGAAGAATGAAGAGACAGGAAGTCCTGAATGCTCACACTGCCACTGACCCTGCCATTTCAGTCCAGAGAAAGCCCTCTGCTCCCCACACATGGACTGCCCCTCACCACCATTGTGTTTGGCTACTTGGAAAGCCATTTGCAAGCCTCCCCCCATTGCATTCAGCATGCAGCCACAAGAACAGCAGCCATCTGGATTCCCTCCAGCTGTCCAGTGAGAGAAAGGGAAAAGCATTTAGTAGTAGCAGAGAAAAGGGGGAAAAAAAAAAAGAAAAAGCCAGAAATCATTTTTCCTGGCACACTATGACGCACAGATTTGGGAATGAGGGTTGTGAAAGCTTTTTGTTTAGATTATTCTTTTCTGGTCTGACAGCTGATAAGTCCCACAGCTCAAAAACATCTGACAGGACTGGCTGAAGTAAATTAATCTTTCATCTGCCCATCATGCTCCTGAAGTGGAGAGTGACAGAGCTGTTTCTCCTCTGTCTAAATGTTGCTCTCCCTCTTTTTCCCCTCTATTCGCGTGCTGTTGTTTGGAGCTTGGGAAAACCAGTTTCCTTCCTGCCTACAGCCTTCTCCCCAGGTTCAGGGCAGCATTCGTCTGCCCTTGCACCTGCTCCCTACAGCTGTGAGCTGCCTCTGCTGAAACCATTTGCACCTGACCCAGCAGCAGGCCGATGGGGCCCCTCCAGCTTCCTCTCAACTCCTTTCCCTGTCATATTTTCCCTGCTGCTCTTGCAATTACTGCTCTTGTTCTCTGCTTGCAAGCTCCTTCTGCTTTCGTGGCACGCTCCCCTTGTAATCTTCCCTGACTCCTTGTGCACTTGCCACAATGGGGCTCCTCAGATAGAGCTTTTGAGACAAAGCTTGCTTTCTCTGCTAGGTGCCCTGTCCCCAAAACTGCAGAGATGTAGTCCTCATGTCCTGCTCATTTAAAAGGCTGTTAGTGTCTTCCACGGACTGGTTAGGTCTTCACTGGCTGTGGCCCTGCCTAAGCTATTCCATAGTCATTTCTCTTTTGGGAGCTACCCCTGATGTTGACCAGCCACAGCTTCCTTGGTGGCTCAGAAAAAGTAGATCCACCTCATACGTACCAGGCAGTAACCACAGTTCAGCTGATAAGGAGTAATTTACACGCCCTACAAATTACCACTTCAAGTAATTGTATGGGCGGCACATACTCTGATCACCTATCTGGTTGGTGGGGGAAGACTGTATCAAGTCACTTTTGGCAAACCAGAAACACTTTTGGCAAACCAGAAACTGCCATGGTATGGGAAATATGAGTGTTTCTGTGGTGTGTGCTGAGATGCCAGCAATGAAGGACAGCAAGGAGTGATGTCTGAAATTGGGTGACCATGTGGAGTACTATTTCTGAGTGCTCTTTGTTGGTGCCCATCCATATAGTCTTTTCTATTGTGTGGGAAGGTAGGAACTTATCTGAGGCAGGAACTCAAGACACCTTTTCAGTTGATGTGATGTGTCTTCTAGAATGATGTGCAGGTTTTTGATGTGGTAGCTCGCCAGCCTGCTACTAGGTGACAGAGAAATATTAGAAGTGACAAAAGAAGAGCCCAAGACCCCAAGCTACTGAATGGAGATGTTTTATTCCAACAGTGGGGTTCTTTCCCACAGTCTGATGGGAAAGAAAACAAAGGGGACAATTGAAAAAAAGATACTATAAATTATTTGGATTACAAATGACATTATACTTTGACATAATTTTTAACAGCTAGGAATAATAAGAATTATAATAATTAAAAAAAACAAACCCAAAACACAGCAACCCAAACAAACCTCTCTCTACACTGCCAGGAAATCTTGCTTTGCTTCCTGCAGCAGAAAATCAATGCTCTAATTTCACTTGAACTTGACAAACTGCATCTCCCAAATAAGGTACACCATTGGACACACTTGAAAATGCAAAGCTGTTTTGGCAAACACCCTCCTCTGCATCACAAGCCTGTCGTTTTGTTCCCTACTGATTTGGTTTCTCATGCATATGTTTTGCTGGAGAAAATCAAGCACCTGTTTTGGGAAATGGGACCTCTGACACTGAATTTACACATCTCTTTTAATAGACTGCACATTGTGGATTTTTCTGCCATGGGTTCTACAGTCTTTGCTCCCAAAGCTCCCCTACTCATCCCTTCCCAGATTCAAAACTATGTGGCTGGGTTATGTCTGGCCACCAGCTGGGCCCCAAAGTCTGAGTTAGAAGCTTAGCTGAGTCCTCCCATATCTCATGATTGGTCTCACAATATATGTTTATATCCTGTGAATTAGTGCAATGTGGCCTCTAACCAGGATCCTCAGAGTTTTACAAGCAGCAACACAAGTCCTGCCAGACCAACCAACAACCTGGATGTGCTGATAAAAGATCTGGTAAAATTTCTCTCAGCTCACTATGTCTGATGGATCTTTTGTGATGCAGCTTGAACAGCAGAAGAAAAGAGAGAAAGAAAGGCCAGGACCAGGGAGGGGGGAGCACAGAAAGGGTGAAAGTGTCTTAAGTGTTTTGTTGAGTTGCCGGATCTGGTTCAGTGCCATTAAGAAAAGGGATATTGAAGAGTGCTTTTCATTCCACCATTTTGCAGTGGGTAATTGCTTTCCACATGGTGCGTTGGGTTTTGATGTGCGTCCAGCTGCAGTAACACAAGTTACAGCAAGGGCTGTTCCAGTGCAAATGTGTTATTTGAGTATCTCTTTGCTCACACTATGACTAAACAGAAGCAGCTGTGGCCAGAGGGCCATCAGTGCTTTGTATCACACAGTCTGGCACTCAATGGAAAGTTTCTGTGTTTTCAGTTGGAAAAACTCTTTCTTTCATGGCTGGAGGTTTTGAAGAAATTTATATTTTGCATGATGCGCAAGATTGTCCCGAGAAACAATTGTCCTTTTCACTAGAAATACAAGCCTGGCAACAGCTTGGCCTCTGGTATGACTCACACATTCTGTCCAAGAGCCACTATGTTGGTTAGATAAGCCACCTGTACATTCCTAGGGAGAAATAACACCCTGTACCAGTACATGGTTAGAGGCTGGCCTGCTGGAAAGCAGTTCTGTGGAGAAGGACCTTGGAGTCCTGGTGGACAGCAATTAACCATGAGCCAGCAATGTGCCACTGTGGCCAAGGCCAGAAGTATCCTGGGGTGCATTAAGACCGTGACTAGCAGAATGAGGGAGGTTCTTCTTTCCCTCTACTCTACCCTCATCTGGAGTATTGTGTCTGGTTCTGGGCTCTTCTGTTTAGGAGAGACAAGGAGCTACTGGAGAGATTCCAAAGGAGGGCTACGAAGATCATGAAGGGACTGTAGCATCTCTTTGACAAGGAAAAGCTGAGAGACCTGAGTCTATTTAGCCTGGTGGAGAGAAGACCAAGAAAGGATCTTATCAATGCTTATCAATATCTAAAGGACAAGTGTCAAGAGGATGGGGCCAGAGTCTTTTCAGCGGCACCCAGCAACAGTATGAGGGGAATGGGTGCAAACTGGAATGTGGAAAGCTTCATCTGAACATAAGGAAAAAACTTATTTACTATGAGGGTATGAAGCACTGGAAGTGGCTGCCCAGAGAGGCTGTGCAGTCTCCTTTTCTGGAGATATTCAAAACCACCTGGACAACATAGATGTGCCATCCTGTGCAACCTGCTCTAGGTGAACCTGCTTTAGCAAGGTGGGGTTGGGCTCCAGAGGTCCATTCCAACCCCTAACATTCTGTTATTCTGTGGTTTCTGGTGGTGATAGGTTTCAGGAAAATAAAGTAAAACTGGAATAACATGACTACATTACTAAGCCAGAGCAGGAAGATCCCATCAGCCTGAGGCCCTATAATCTGCAGGGATGAAAATTTCATATTGCTCAGCTATTCAAAACTAGACTGAAGAAAGCACTGAAGGGAACAAGCTTGCCTTCACAGAAAATTGTAGTAGACGTCTCTNCTATTTAGCCTGGTGGAGAGAAGACCAAGAAAGGATCTTATCAATGCTTATCAATATCTAAAGGACAAGTGTCAAGAGGATGGGGCCAGAGTCTTTTCAGCGGCACCCAGCAACAGTATGAGGGGAATGGGTGCAAACTGGAATGTGGAAAGCTTCATCTGAACATAAGGAAAAAACTTATTTACTATGAGGGTATGAAGCACTGGAAGTGGCTGCCCAGAGAGGCTGTGCAGTCTCCTTTTCTGGAGATATTCAAAACCACCTGGACAACATAGATGTGCCATCCTGTGCAACCTGCTCTAGGTGAACCTGCTTTAGCAAGGTGGGGTTGGGCTCCAGAGGTCCATTCCAACCCCTAACATTCTGTTATTCTGTGGTTTCTGGTGGTGATAGGTTTCAGGAAAATAAAGTAAAACTGGAATAACATGACTACATTACTAAGCCAGAGCAGGAAGATCCCATCAGCCTGAGGCCCTATAATCTGCAGGGATGAAAATTTCATATTGCTCAGCTATTCAAAACTAGACTGAAGAAAGCACTGAAGGGAACAAGCTTGCCTTCACAGAAAATTGTAGTAGACGTCTCTTGCCTTGTTTTAGCTGGAATTCACACAAGGTTTTAGCTGTCAGCAACAACAAGGATTCCGGGACTTCAGGTCAGCAGTTCTGACTGACTCCATGACAGACAGGCAAGTAGGGCAAAGATACATGGCTGTAGTTATGAGACCTGGAACTGGCTTGCTTACAAGGAGCAGTATCCAAACCTTTGGGGAGGAATTTTGCACGTGAATCTGGGCATGCCTTACATTTTTATTTATTTATGTATTTCCCAATTTTTGAGATTATTCTTGAGCCCTTGGGAGTAAGTAATTCATAAGGGTTAATTTGCAGCCTTGACCACTTGACAAAGCAAGCAAACAAGTGAATTGAAACATAAAGATGGACCATCTAAATAGGCCCATTTTACATTTATTACTCTCCTTAGAAAGAAGCAAGGAAATAAGAAAGATCTACTCAATAGAAAACATGGTTCCCCACAGGTCTCGTATTCCTTAATTGCAGCTAGAAGCAAGTGACTTTCTCAGGTTTGGTGCAGTGAGCATTTGGGAACCACTGGGACTAAAACTCAGGATCTTGAATCCAACTTTATTTCCCCCTTGAAATCTTAGACCACACAGCTTTCTACTTACAAGTGTATGGGCACATCTATGCATGGAAGGGAAGATTAGCATCACACAGGTGGTCTGCTCTCTTTCTGAGAGGATACACACGGTAACCAAGATGAAAACCATAAATCACTATAGGGAAGAAAGATGCTGGTCCTGACAAGGCTGTCTGCTGCCTGTAACTGTCACCTTCTGAACTTTATTTCTTTCATTTTCTCATTCAATTTTTTTTTTTTTTTTTTGACTGGCCTTGATACTTAAACCATAATTTACTAATGTCTTTCCTTGGTAATTCATTTCACACTTTCATTACAGTCTGTTTGGCTATAAACACATGTGGATTTCCTTTTGTTGTTTTTGTTTGTTTTGTTTTTTTGGGAGTGGGTAGTAAACCAAAAGAGTATCCTGTACGTTCCTGTGGTGGGAAATCTCAGCCGTGATAACATTCAGCTCAAGGTTGTTATCTAGTGGGTTGTAACCTGGGAAATATGGGAATATTTCTCAGAGGAAAAGCAGGGCTTGTCACTTTGTGCTCTATAGGAGCTTAACTGTTTATGTGTCAATAGGTCCAAGCTAGATGAGCCATGTAACACACAGAGGGGCATCCAGTAATTTGTAGTGAGCTGCACAGGGGTTGGATATATTCACCCCCTCCCATGAGACACAAATTCTGTATTACAGACACTCTGCTTTCT
>VYZU01077472.1:0-19139 GCA_013401355.1 Ceyx cyanopectus
TTTTGTACTTCATACAATTCCTAAGAATCTACAATTAATTGTTATGCTTATAGTTCATTAATTCATACATTAAACAGACACACCTAAAAAGGACTGTGGTGAGCACAGGTACTGGTGCTGTGGTAAAAGCAGAGCAGTTAATAACCCTGCCCAGCTAGACGTATTAGCAGCACGTAGGTCACTCATTTGATAATGGGACCCAGAAACTGAAACTCATCCATTATCTAAGTAATAGATATGGAGACATCTGGCACAAAAGAAAGGACCTGAACACCTCCAGAAAGTGTTTTGGGCTGCACACTCACTAGATATCTCAAGTCAAAGGAGCACTTACTGCACTGGCAGACGATGGGTTGTTTGCCAACCCTGAAAGAGTGTGCCCAGCATCATGATGTTCCACTCAGATCTTCTGCTTTTTTTCTACATGATACAGTGTTTGCTCTTTGGCAGCATCTGTGGAGGAGGAAAACGAGATGTGTGGTTCTGGTAACACACTGGACTGGAGTTGTGATAGCTGTGCATGTCTGGCAACTGCTGGAACAGGGGCACAGATATTGCTCCTACTGCATCTTAAAGCAAAATAAAATAACTCCTTCCCCAAACAATGGAGTTAAGGGAGGTAATCTTAGTATGACCTTTCCACCTTTGTGCTCTCTGATGTGCTGTAGGGAAAAGAAAACCACAAGAGGTCCTTTGAGGTTGAATTGGTCAGTTCTGTGACATTTCAGGGATGTTCTGTACTGCAATGAAGAGGAAATGAGGGAATATACTTCCTCTAGTTTTGAGACCCATTACAGTGCTGCTCATTCTGTTTATATTTTCTTTTTGTTTTGATTATTTTTCATTCTCTGTTTATTTCTCCATTTCTAGTGAAAAAGTCAGCTGGGATATATCTGGTATTTTCTGAGCTGTTTTGAGTATCCAGCACAATTGTCCTTTTAAACAAACAGTAAACAATCAGTTTAAAGCAGTAAGTGTCAATTGTGTGTCTTATTAAATTTAGCAGTGATTCTATTGATTATGTCTTTCTGACTTTCAAAACTGGTAAATTTTCAAATGATGAATGATGGTGAGCTGATCCACTGACTGATGAAAAATTCCTTCTCCCATGTACTCTCATTGCTGATTTTCAGACTGATGTTTGAAAGATAAAGAGGGACTGTGGGCCCAATCCTGATCCCTTTCAGATTAGCTGCCTTTTTGTTCTAGATTTTGTTCTAGATTTCTTAGGATCAGAGTTTAATTTGTGTAATTATTGCCCACATTGCTGTTGGAAAGAAATTGAAAGAGGGTATTCAGTGATAAATGTGATTTTTTTATGTAAGGCTGGCTCAAGTGCAGGAAATAAAGGTTTAAGCAGTGTAAATGTCAGAGTCCCGGCTTTTCCCTGAAGGTACAGAAAAAGGCAGGTCTCAGCTGGTCGCTGGCCCCGCTCCATCCATCCATCCATCCATCCATCCATCCATCCATCCATCCANAGACAAATAGATTAATTCTTACCAAAGTCCTTTGTCCCCATAGTATTACAGACTAATATTTGTTTCTAATAAGACCAATGACTTTGAAGATCAATTTCTGAACTGTAATACTAACTTAAAAGAACAATTTGTAATGCTTCATGTGAATGCAATTACTTAATCTTATTCCTATGAATATAATTGCATAATTATATTCATACATGTAACTATATTAATACACAATAAATAATTATTCAAAGATCTATAATAAGGATCAGAATCTGAACATTTCCTTTCTCTTCCTTTCCTGGCTTCTGCAATCTCACCTTCTCCTCTTCCTACTTCCAGAAAAGGCTAAAAGACAATATAGAAGTTGGAGTAAAGCACTGCTTCACTATGGGCTAAAAGCCAGTATAGAACTGCTAGCAAAACACTGCTTCACTGTATGCAAACCAGCTAAACTCCTGGATGCCCACAGGAAAGAAGACATCTAACCTGCATTTCTCTCATGACACTATATAAATGTACTTTCAAGAGAAGTCTATCTTCACCCCAAGAGAGTTAGATAACTCCTCCTTTCCCTTTGTATAGAACGCCCAGAAATGGGTATTTTCCTCTGCCCTTTCCTTAGAGCACTGTGGGCTGTGCCAACGCTAAATGAGTCCACTGTCTTTGTGTCATGTAGTTTGAACAGGTTGTTCTTCAGGCTTTCAGGCAGCAGCAGATCAGCTGATATTGCTGGTGTTGGATTTCCTGATAAAATAACCCTGGGAGCTGAATTAGTGTCTAATTTGGTACACACATTTTGTGCATGTATATCTGCATGAAGAATGCAGGAGCTGATCCCAGTGCTGAATAAGAGGAAGGAAACCAAAGTGTTTATTAATATTTTTGCTTAGACATTTTTTATTATTATGGTACTCAAAATATTGAGCTCAATCACCATTTTCAGATCCCTAAATGAGAGTTGAAAAAATAAAAAAGAACTACTTACACACACTATTAATAAGAAACAGTTCATCTTAGGGGGAGAAAACCCATGAAATTATGTGAATCTTTTCAGTCTGAATATTTCGAAGAGCCTTTACAAATGGAGATTAACACACTTTGGTTAGAACATAATGTGTAATTTTATTACAAAATATATTTATGAACAGTTGTACAGCACTACAGTGCTGCAGTTTTCCTACTGAAAAAGGTTTTATTTAAAACACATGAGTAATTTAGCANATCTCTTTCCATGTAACTTTTTATTCTGAAATATTTTTACATCGCTGCATGAGCAAGAGCCAGGCAAATGCTCCTAGATCTAATCACAGACCACCTTACTGTACACTGCTGTTTAGCTCTAGTTTTGAAGTCATTAGCATTGATTTTCAGAAAATCTCTCAGAAATCAAAATAATTTTTCTCCACTGTTACAACTATTTTAGCAGATCTGCTGCGATTTTTAATCCATAAGGAGGTAAAACCACATTTACCATGATCAATTCATTCAACTCTTCATGAAAGCGCAATTTAGACCCACCCAAATTATCAGCTTGCAGTGTCTCTTACAGCTTTCCATTGCCTCCTATCAGCGATGTGCCATTCTGCCAGACAAATCTGCAATTCCCCCCACTTCGGAGCTACAGCTGAGTCGAGGCAGAAAAAGGAATCAAGACCCATTTAGAGTATTTGACTAGGCTAGCAGCTACCCAAAACTATTCCAGAGGACCTTCAAGGCTTGCCTCATGAATAGCCAAGCGCTAAAAATGTTAATTAGTGTTAAGATAAACAAAAGTTTAACCTGGTGACAAAAGCTCTTAAAACGTTTTTCTTTCTCGTTAATTTGAGCATGCATAAAGAATGCCAGTCAGATTACCAGGATTTCCTGTAAATCCTACAAAATCACTAACAGCATCCACACAACACATTATTTAAGACCAGCAGCTCCTCCTACCAGCGCACTGGGAAACCGCATTTAATCTTTGCATCAATTCTTCTAAGGCCATTTCTTCAGTGTTCAGCCAGCATCTCATTCTCTGATAAAACAAAAAGAATCCACAGCAAACATGCTCCCCCTGCTCCAAGAATGAAGGAAGAGGAGGGGGAGCCCCCCAAACCAGACCACTAGAGCAGCGCTTCGCAGCCCTGCATTTCAATGCACTCCAGCCGGACCCCCCCTCGGCACAAAGGGCAGCAGGAGGGCACGTTCCCCCCGCTGGCAGCGCCTGGGCGAGGCGGGCGCTGCTTGAAGCCGGAGCCGCGAATGTTAACGACGGCAGGACCGCTCCAAACTTCTCTCCCCTCCTCCGCGGTTGGGTTTGCCCGCAGCGCGGTCCTCTAACGCCAGAATTAATGCGGAGCGTCGATGAGCCGACGTAACGCAGCCAGCCTCTCGCAGCCCTTGCAGCGAGCGCTGGGAAGGGCTGCGCTCGATCGACAGGGCGGCGAGGGAGCAGAAAGCCCCATCCTCACGCTGACGTGAGCTCCGGGCTCCTTCCCACCTTCCCGCCGGGGGCTGCGCGGGGAGCAGCCGGGAGGACAACGCCTCCCTCCCGCAACTCCCTCACCGGGCCCCGCGCTGCCTTCGCGAAGGCTTTGAAAGCGTCGGTTTTGAAAGCGTCGGTTTTGAAGACTAGAACTTGACATTTCCTCGAAACGCTGGAAGAACCACAGACATCCTATAGACGATTTGGAGGAGCTTGACCGCTTAAACGTTGTGCCGCCAGGTTTCCCACCGAGTCGGTATTCCCACCTTAGGCAAGGGGGTTCAGAGTCAGGACCTGTGGACTCCACAAGGCGTGTGGAGTTATGTACAAGGAAGAATGCAGGAGCTGATCCCAGTGCTGAATAAGAGGAAGGAAACCAAAGTGGAAGGATAGGCTGAGCTACTGGGGATAGCATGTGGACCAGCACATTGAAGCCCCTCACTAGCACCATCCATCATGCTACCTATTCCATCTTACATGAGATGGATGAGGTGATGCACAGCTCACACTGCAGCCTATCTCTGCATCTCACCATCAGAACAAGAAGCAGACCTGGATTGTGACTTGCACAGTCATAGAATGGAGGGAAGGAGGAAAAGACTACATGTCATGTGGCTGCATAAAATAAAGTTGTAAAACATATTTACAGGTATTGCCAACCCAGAGAATTTAAAATGTTTTAAACTTTAATTATAAGAGAATCCTTAAACCTAAAGGTTGTTGCAAGCAACAGACAGCTGTGACCAAGCTCATGATGTTTTCTTTTCTGTTACAGAAAATACCACAGACTTTTCTTTCTGTATCAAGAAAGCAAGAGCTTGGCTTTGGAGAAGGGAAGTAGGAAATAGTTACACTTATACAAACTTGTACACATTACCTGTACACAAATAGTGCACTTTTCTATGTATGCATATTTTATTTTAATTCTGTACTTCTCAATTAGCAGTTGAATAAATTTGGACAAAAATTTAAAAATAAGGAAGAGCTGCCTTCAGGAACAGACTGTGCTCTTACACATATGGTAGCAGCATGCTCTTAGAGAACAAGAAAACACAAGAAGCGTGTTTTCAGATTGGTACAGTCAAGTTAACACTATGGAATTATTTTTTTTGTGATGAGCTACAACCTATGGCTTTTCTTTCAGTGTTAACAATGTGTTTTTCTTGATCTCAGGCCCCTCCTAAGAAGGTTGACTGAGCAGGGTGGAGAGTTTGTGGAAAGTTTGTCAGTGTTTGCCTGAAATACCAGACCCTTTCAGAATATCCTGCCAGGAAATGCAGTACTGTGGTTTAGATCAGATGAAGACTATGAATAACCTGCCAAGAATACAAAGCAAGTGGGAAGTAGCTTCTTCAAAGTATCTTGAAAGGATCAAGGTAGGAGCCTTTTCCAAGGAGTGTCCTAGAAGATTTTATAAGAGAGCGTGAAGATTGGAAGAGGGGGAAAATCAATGACTGGCAGCACTGATTGTGGTGCCATAAACAGCTCATAATTATTTGAGGGGAGTATTTATTTATTTGATGTATTATCAACAATGGAAATGTATTGATCAGCCTTCATCCAGTGATGAAGAAAACACACCTCTCTTTGTGAAATGAGCAGGGTGATGTATTTCTGTCCTGTAAAGATCACATACCTTGTTCTGAGGCATTCAAGAACAGAAAAAATGCCTATCTTAAGAAGAGAAAAAAACGTCTGTCCAAGATGGGCTGTTGAGAATGATGCTTGTGTCACAGACTTTCATGCAAGTAGGTTGACCAGTTTTGTGGACTCTTGAGGAAATACTTAAATACTATCATAAAAAAGGTAGGTTTAGACTGGGCATTAGAGAAAAAAAAAATCACTAAAATAGTGGTCAGAGACTGGAATAGGCTGCCCAGGGAGCTAATAGAGTCCCCATCCCTGGATGTGTTTAAGGGTCATTTGGATGTGTTTTTGAGGGACGTGGTTTAGGGGTGAACTTTCTAGAGTAGGGTTAATGGTTGGACTTGATGACCCCAAGAGTGTTTTCCAACCTAAATGATTCTATGATTCTATCTTAAAATAATTGTTATGTTCTGAGAGTGGGAAAGAGCTACTGCTATCCTTATGCTAAAAAAGGGCAGGCAAACAATACAATGAATTAAAGTTTGTCACCAGTTCAAAGGAAGAAAAAAAGTAGATAAGGAAGTAATTTAATAGAGAATTAAGAGATAGACTGTATCTGCAACCAAAAGCATGATCTTATGCAATACAGGTCTTAAAGAAGCCTGACTTACAACTGTTTGCTTAATAAAGGTATCTACAGGCAGGCTTTAATAAAGCATTTGAACAATAAATTTTGAACAAAGTGCTGACTGAAGACTTCTGCAATCACTAATTAAGTTTGTGTACATAAGAAGGCGTGCATGCTGAGTTTCTTCTCTCGTTTGTATATTCTTTGATGTCTACTAAAAGATGAGGGTTTTTTTCCTCAGCCAAACCTTTTAAACAAGCTGTCTCTCTTGCCACCAGGGAGCTTGTCTCCACAAAGCTACAGGAAGTTAAGTCTTTGAGCCTTTTAACCCAAAGTTTTAAATGGTTAAATGATTGAATATTACTTCAGGCTGTGAGCACACAGGCAGATGAATAATACAGTGAATACTGAAACCTTGTTTTCAAAGTGATGCTAAAAAATAAATAAATAAGGAAGAACATTTTGATGAATTTAAAAACAGATCAAGAGAAAGTGCTAAAAGCATACCTGAATGGGATACAGGATCACAAATGGAATAGTTATAGTCATAGTCAACTGTAATCTTTATAAACCAGTGATAATTTATGTCCTCTTATAATGCTAGACAAATAAAATCTTTCAAACCAATCTTTATAATCCCCTGCAGTTACCATTTTCAATTCTCTGCCTATCTGCTGGACTATCTCTGGTATTACTAGAAGGAATAATTACATGCTACTGAAGATCCAACAAACACATGCAAGCATCAATGCATGCAATACTGCCATTAATGTTGTGCCCAAGGGTAAATACCTGTTGAGAGTTTAGTTACTGAACAAGGTGAAGGTAACAAATTAACAGTCCTATGTAAAAGTGTTGATTACATAATTTCACATGGACATTGACTTCAAGAATAGGAGATTTTTTTTTATTCTTTCACTTTTGGCTTTAAGTCTATTGTATTGATTACTGTGTCACAGAGAGTTTACAATATTATAGTTCTTCCAGAGGTTTACTCCATCAGATGTGCCTAGAAAAAATGAGAGGTATGAACATGGTCTTGTACTGAAAAAAAAAAAAAAAAAAGAGTAAAATAATGCAAAAAACCTCACCAAACAAACAAAACCCAAAACAACCAAAAAACCCCTTAAAAAAAATAATGATGCCGCTGAAACTGAACTTCAAGTTCCTGTGAAACAAACAAAAGAGACAGGACAATGAGGCACCTTGGATCCTGATGACCCACAAAGGCAGGACTTGCTCCAGTCCCCATCCTCTAGTATTACAACCAAAACCACATATGAAACTCTAACAGCTGTAGACATCCACAGTAAGGTGTGAAAGGAGAAATTGTACCTGCAGCATATAGTTGATGCCACAAAAGGAAGTGATGAGTGCTCACAGTGGGTGACTCTGTTGAGGGGCCTATCTACCAGCCTGACAGAGTCATGAGACTATTCTACATTCTGGGAGATATGGTCTGAGATATTTGGCAAGAGGGTGCCAGGAGTATGGACTACTATCCATTGCTAATCTTTCATGTGGGCACAAATGACAGCACAAGCCAGAACCTGGGCCATTTCAAGGAAGAGTACAAAATTCTAGGGATGCAAACAAAAATGATTGATGCCCAAGTGAGTTTTTCTGCAGCCAGAAATAGATGTACACTGCAAAAAAACCTACTGTTTTCAGGGCTTCTGCCATCATAAGTGCTTTGGCTTTTATGGCAACAGGGAAATGACTATAGCTCACAAAGGAGGGATGGAATCCACCTGTCCATGAGAGCCAAGGAAATCTTTGGCAGCCAGCTGACCAACTTGGTGAGCCAGGCTTCAGACTGAAGGACTCGGGGAGGGGCTGAGGTTCAAAATGTCAACACTGTGCCATTGTTAGCAACTGAAGAATAATTCAGAGCAACCAGAGCAGAAAATATTCTTCCTTTGCTTCCTGCCTAGATATAAACCAGGAGACCAACCACATCAAGTGTACATATATGTTGTGGTTTAACTTCTTCAGCTAACAAAACACCATGTGGTCACTCGCCCACTGCTTCCCCCCACGCCCCCCACCCCTCTGGTGGGATGAGCAGAAGTGGGAGGAATATTAAAGGTGAGAACCTGTGACTTGAGATAAGGACAGATTTATATAGCCATATGAAGAGAGAAGAAAGCAACAATAATAATGATAATACTAATGAAACAATATACAAAGCAAGTGGTAGAAATTGTGAGTTCCTACCTCTGGAAAGCAGCTGTCCCTGTTCCTGGCCACAAGGTAAACAAACTAAAAATGCTCATGCTTAGCCCAGGCCAGACATTCTCTTATATGTCAGGCACAACCTCAGCATGGTATCAAATATTCCATTGACTGGTTCAGTTGTTTATCCCAGATTTGGCCCCTCCCACCTGCTTTTGATGATTAACCTGAACCCATCCCAGGACAGTATACCAATGCATGCAGCATGGGCAGCAAATAGGAGATGGAGGAAATGGAGCTTCACGTCTGCCCAAAAAGTTGTAATATCATAGGATTGTCATGGTGGGACAACTCATGTGACTGAAGGCTTGTGAGGGATGGCTGTAGGCTGTTTCACAAAGACAGCCAGGGAAAAAGAGGTGGAGAAGTCAAACCATGTTAAGGATAACCTGGAATGTATAGAGATCAACTACAACAACCCGCTATTGAATCCCTCTGAGTCAAGATCAGAGGTGTTGTCTCCATGGGGGATCTTACAGTAGGCATCAGCTGACAACATCTAAATCAAGATGATAAGGCCAACGAAGCAAGCTCTGGATCAACAGAACCTGGTTCTTATGGGTGATTTCAACCAGCTGACATTTGTTGGAAGAACAATACAGCAGCTTATGTGTGTGTCATCCATCAAGTTCCTGGAACTGCTTCCTCATACAAATATCAGATATGCCAACCAGGGACTGTTGGACTTGCTACTCACAAGCCAAACAAACCTGCATTGTTTATCTCAGTTAATTATGGCATTGGGATTCTGCTGAGTATGCTGGAGGTTAGTAATAAGATGAAGGATTTAGATTTTAGAAGAGCAAACTTCAGGTCAGTTAGAGCTCATCTGGGAGGGATTTGGGGAGAAGTTTCCACGAAGGCTAAAGAAGATGGCAAGTGCTGGAAGGTTTTCAAGAATGCTCTCCTGGAAGCACAAAACCAGGTCATCCCCTTTAAAGTTAAGTGAAGCAAGTGGAGCAAGAGACCCCCTTGGCTTACTGGCAAGCTTCTGAGTCTTCTCAGAATCAAAAGAGAAGCATATCAGAAATTGAAAAGCAGATGGATACCTGTTGACAGCTACAAGGGCATTGCCAGGGTGTGCAGAATGCAGTTAGAAATGAAAAAACTCAGCTTGAATTTAAATTGTCCAGAGATGTCAAAAACTACAAGAAAAAATTCTTCAGGTATGTAAAGAAGAAGAAACAGAAGGAAAATATTGGCTTACTCTTAAAAAGGAGAAGTGAACTAATCCCCAACTATGCTGAAAAGGCAGAGGTTCTCAACACTTTATTCAGCTCTCTTTAACAGTACTGCAGGGCCCCAGGCCTTGGGAACAAAAATCCAGGTCAATGAAAACACAGATCCATTGTTGGTGAAGGAAAAGATGTTTACAAACTGTTACAGGCTTTCGATATGATACCCCACAGCCTCCTCCTAGGGAAACTGATGAATTACTGTATAGACAAGTGGTGTGTGCAGTGGGTGGGGAACTGCCTGGCAGGTGGTGATAAATAGATTGTTTTCAAACTGGCAACCTGTCACAAGTGGGGTACCACAGGGACTGATATTGGGCCCAACACTGTTTATTATTTTCAAAATTGATCTGGATGACAGGATCGAGTGTACCCTGAAATTTTTTTGCTGAAGATAACAGAGTGAGTAAGTGGACACTTTGGAAGGGAAAGTCACCCTGCAGGAAGACAGGGAGAGGCTTAAGAATGAACTAACAAGAAGTTTATGATGTTCAACAAGGACAAGTGTAAGGTCTTGCACCTGGAAAAACATCATCCAGGTATGCAGGAATTGGATGCAGAAATGAAAAACTGGATCAGATTAGCCTTAAGGTCCCTTCCAACCTGGACAATACCAGAATGAAAAGTTTTGACACAAAATATGTGCATATCTTTATTGTTTATCAATCATTTTTTTCAGGTCTATGTAATCATTCCACATCATGCTGTGGCATGCTTTGAACATGTGGCAAAAACTCAGTGTGTGTTTGTGTGTACAATGAAGAGGGGATTAGATCTCTGACTCTCTGGAGGCTCCTGTTTTCTGGTTTGAATTATCTTAATTTTCTCTACAAATGGAAAGAAATACAGGGTTTTAATTTACATAAGATTATCAGTTCAAGTTTATTCTGGCAGCCAGAAATAGCTGCGGTTCAAAGTTTATGCTCTGTTCTGCTGAACTGTCTGCGCTGCATGGCACAGAGTACAGCACAGAACAGGGATTGTTCCTGCTGTTTAGGGAACTTTCTTTTGTTAATCCAATGGAGTCATCAAAATCAACTTGCTGCCTGTTTTTGTTGTTACTTCAGCTTTAAAGCAGATGAATCAGGGAGAGGCAGACAGCATTTGCTCCACTGTTTCCTGGAACTCTCCATAATCGGTGTTTTTTTAAGCAGATGGCTCTTAGATATATTAGCAGACATTAAGGCTCCACAGAACTACATGTAGACAGCTTGTAAAATCCGGAGTCACTGTAGCAGTGCTGGTAGAGTCCAAGCTGATTCCTTCATACGAGTCACAAATGACAGTTGTCTCTGCACCAAACAGACATGCTGGAATGCATTATACAAGTGCCAATCACTGGAAAGATGCTTTGCATGTAATGAACCCTGTTTTCCAGGCCAGAGGTGCAAAGAAAGGTACTTAGTATTCAAAATAAAACATATTTTAGTGACATAACAATTCTATTGACTATGCTGTGTAAAAAAAGGAAGAGAAGATCTTAATACTATGCTATATGGAATTTCATTTCTTAAATTCTCTTTTTCATAACCTCTTCTCATAACCTCTCTCCTTTTCATAACCTATTTCTGAGTATCTTCCTAGTGAATAGGTATTGCCAATGTCTGCTTGGCTTGTGCTGTCACAGTAGATTAGTAATGTCAATGAACTGGACCAGTTGTGTTTTCCCTCTGCTGAAGCATATACTGAATACAAGGATGCAAGACCTGTATTACAGGTGAATGGGTGGCACACGCAGCAACTGAATTTTGCATGACAATTATGCGTGTTGCCACTCACCAGGTGTAACTCCAAAATGAGTGAAAAGTGCCATGTAGTTTCTCCGATTTATGAGCATTAGAGAAAGCATCTGAATAGTGGGGAGTCACCTGAAGTGCCATGGGTGCTTTTAAGGGTGGTGTCAGGGGGTAACGAGATTTTTTTCAAAGCCTGTTTGTTTCCTTTCCCTGCCTGCAGCAAAGGGGCAGGGGTTCACAGCAGTTCTGCACGGCAGTGGGCAGAGCAGGCCGGGCCGGGTGGGCTGGGCAGAGCAGGCCGGGCTGGGTGGGCTGGGCAGAGCAGGCCGGGCCGGGTGGGCTGGGCAAAGCAGGCCGGGCTGGGTGGACTGGGCAGAGCAGGCCGGGCCGGGTGGGCCGGGCATGGTGGGGTAACAGTGCAGAGCAACCATGCGGCCCCACCACCTCCTGCCACCACTGGTGGTGCTGCTGGTGGGTGTGATGGACTCAGGAGTGGCCGGGATGTTCCTGGTGCAGTCCTGTGCATACGCAGGATCTGGCGGTGTTCATGGGACACCAGGCTCTGGCAGGAAGCAGGAAGGAGTGTGCTTTTTGGCTCTCCCAACAACTGCCATGGGGGGGAATCGCTGTCCAAACCATATCTCCATCCTTCTTCTCGCTGTGAACTCTCCAACCAGCTTGCCATAGTGATTTTTGGAGCACCCCTCTCAGATGTGTTGGGTTCATCTGACATTTTCCTAAGCCCTATTTTCCTGCACCCTGTGGAGGGGGGCTGGGGGGAAGCCACTGCCTCTTTCCCCTCCCGATCTGCCGGGTTGCCATTTTGAGTTTCCCTGCCGCCATCTTCTTTCATCCAGTGGCTACCCGGTACCCCCCTGCTGGTCACCGAAAGGGAAGGGCGATAAACAATTCTAATTGTTCTGTTTTGTTGTTTAACATTGCTGTTTTACATTGCTGTTTATGTCTTATACAAATACACACACACACATATATATATATTCTTTAATAAAATTCTTGTCTCCTTACACGCCTTTTGGTCTCACACTCCTAAATTTAAGATCATAACTGTCCAAACCAGGACAGGTGGGGAAATTTGTGCAGAGGGAAACTTAGTAATTGGCACTTCTGGGGAAGTTTTCACCAACACAAAATTTGTCTGGGTTTCTCTTCCGGTCAACATCAACTATTTTGATGCAGTTTATGCATGACATTTTGTGCTTACTAGCAAAACATGTCATACTTTTAACAGCCTGTCCCTAAAAGCATACCTAGGGGTTAAACTTCCTCAGACTTTCCCTTCAACTTCTTTTCCTCCCTATGCCAAACTGGGACACAGGCTTTCTCTCAGTGTTTTGATGCTCTGCCCTAGCAACACTTTCATTTGGTATCATCCTTATCCTTGAGTTTTATTCTGTTGGTTTTAGGTAAATATTTCTGCCATCATTAATCTAAAAGTGAAATGGTTCCCTTATGAGAAAGATTGGGATTCCCTATCCTGTTTCATATATCAGTTTTCATGGGGTTTGATCCAGGAACATTATTGTCTCCCTGACTCCTGTCAGAAGACAAAACATTTTTCATATTGTGAAGCTTACAATTCAGGCACACTGCTCCATATTTTTTTATATGATGGACAGTTATCTTAACTAACATGTAACTGAAGAAATAAGGATGATGTGGTATTTTGATTAGGATATTAGATTAAAATCTTTCCTAGTACTTTTTTTTTTGTATTTGCCAAAGCAATTTATTTTTTTTTTTAAGTGAAAAATGACAGTCTTGCTATAAGGACTGTCCCACCAAACTCACTCCAAACATGTCAAGTGTGAACAGAGTGTTTCTGAAGATTAAACAGAGTGTGCACCAAGCTCAGCACTTGAGAAAAAAAAAGAAAAAAAAAAAAACTGCTGACAGATCTGGCTTCTTAGTGCCTCCAGTATTTGCAAATGCATACTCTAGACTCCTTATGAATGTGTTTGTGTTTGAGTTAAATTGAGTTGGTGTAGCTTGTACTGTGGTACCTCCAAACATAGCTGATGTTGGACCAAATTCCTCTCTGTGCCTACAGTCAAGTTGACAACTACACTGTCGATAGCAGTATTCTATTTATTACAGACACCACTTTAGTCTAGGTTAATCTCTGTGCTATGCCAGTGAAGATAACATCTTTAGCATTGATGCTGCAAGTTGTCATGTGGTACTCGGCAGGCAATGCAAATTTATAATGCTCCAGGATAAATCTAAACCAAACACACACATTGCCAACCACCCACTCCCCCCAAAAAACAAACTCCCAACCTGTACTTGCGCTGTGAAGAATAAAACCCAAGGGCAAAGAGATCTTACAGTGCTTTTGATTCTGTAGAATGGGATGACTGCTTTTAGTCAGTGTGTGGGCAAATGACATCTGTTCTACTAGCCAACAAGAGGCAAGTTTTGTCCTTAAAAATAAAGCAAACATTGAGCCTTATGTCCATGACAAAATAAAACTTTGAACAAATGGGGACATTCACTAAATACCTGCTAATAATAATGATAAATGTTCAAATAAAATTCTATCCCAAAATCACAATGGAGAACATGCAGTAACAAAGCTGAAGATATTAGGGATTAAAAAGGACAAAACCAAAATTAAAACCAATTGAAGAAGTTCCTTGAGAAACATGTAACTCTTAAATAAACATTTTCAGACAGAATAATAGAGCAAGCAGAAAAACTCAGGAAAGCCACAGGTAAGTAAGATTAGTAAGAGACTAATTGGAAGCCTTCACCTCCGTGACTAGAGAAATTACACACCTTTGGTTACTTAGATAACTTCAACTTGTGATGGACTTGAAGATGTCTGAGCTCTAATTGCTTTGTAGCAATTCTTTTCCAGGACCTACAGCAGCAACCCAGCAGCCTAAGCAAACCTTCTTCTTAGTTGTCTTCAGACACACACAGATAGCCTGTCCACAGACTTCTGTATTTACAGCTGTGTGTGAAACAAGCAAGCAGAGACCAGTGTATGCACAGCATACGTAAGGTTGTAGATACAGCCTGCCTGAGAAATTATCCATACACTGAATGTAGAAAGGTATTTTAACTAAAGACATTCCAAAACATGAACATACGGAGAAAATCAGTGATGCAACTAGAACTCACAATCTTGTTTATTTTTTATTTTGAAATGCCAACTTCATTGTCTCCCTTAGTCACAGGTTTTCCCAAAGAAATTTCATATGTCTCACCATCTCAAGGGACAGGAAATTAAATGCCCTTCAGCTCTTGTGAGACGGAAAGAAAAGGAAGCCACTGTGAATCTGTTGTGGAAGGAGGCCTTCAGTTGTCATCAGAAGAGAATTCATAACAAAGGCTTTTTTGCCTTGTGATTTTCTGATCTTCCTTTTAGTTATAAGGTGTAGGATATTTTATTTCTTTCTTCCAACTTGGTGGTCATATCTTCGTCATCAGATGAATCAATAGAGTGGCCTCTTGTTAGGGACACAATCAACACCTGTATCTATGTCAGTAGGCCATTAATTGAAATCTCGTACACTTTTCCATTTTCGCTTCAGATTGTTTAAATATCCCAGATGTGGGACAAGACCTGTACCTCTGCTCTGATGAGATTGTTTTTAAACACTTTTTTCCTTGTGTTGACCCTAAACCTCTTGTGCTCCAACTGACTCCCATTGCCTCTTGTCCTGTCACTGGATGGCACTGAGCAGAGCCTGGCTCCATCCTCCCTGCGCTCACCTTTAACATATTGATAGACATTGATGAGCTTCCCCCTCAGCCTCCTCTTCTCCAGGCTAAAGAGCCCCAGCTCTCTCAGCCTCTCCTCATCAGGGAGATGCTCCACTCCCTTCAGCATCTTGGTGCCCTGCACTGGACTCTCTCCAGTAGCTCTTTGTCCTTCTTGAACTGGGATGCCCAAAACCAGAAACAATATTCTAGGTGGGGCCTCACCAACACAGAGTAGAGGGGGAGAAGAACCTCCCACACTCCTCCTAATGCATCCCAGGATCCACTGGCCTTCTTGGCTACAAGGATGCATTGTTGGCTCATGAACATCCCCCTGTCCACCAGGACACTCAGGTCTCTTTCTCCAGAGCTGATCTCCAAAAGATCAGGCCTCAGCCTGTACAGATCCTTGGGGTTGTTCCTCCCCAGATGAAGGACTCTACACTTGCTCTCGTTAAATTGCATTCAATTTCTCCCTGCCCAGCTCTCCAGTCTGTCCAGGTCTCTCTGGATGGCAGCACAGCCTGCTGCTGTGTCAGCCACTCCTCCCAGTTTGGTATCATCAACAAACTTGCTGAGGGTCACTCTATCCCTTTGTCTAGGTCATTGATGAATATATTCAATAATATTGGACCCAGCACTGACCCTTAGGGGACACCACTAGTCACAGGCCTCCAGCCAGTTCCCAATCCACCTCACTGCACAATCACTCAATCCACACTTCTTAAGCTTGGATGTGAGGATCCCATGGGATCCCGTGGGAAGTTTTTTGAGATTCAGAAGTTACAGTTTTTATTAATGAAGACAAAGAGAAAAAGAAGGAGAGCAGTTTTGACATCCAAGTTCAGACTGCAGTGATTTGGTTATTTCCTGATGTCACTGACTCATTTCAAAACTCCACTTGCTTGGTTTTCTAAATGATAAGCTATTAAATTGGTGGACATCATAACATTCTGAATGTATTTTATTGATTCTCTTTAGAAACTATAAAGGAGAGGATGCACTAGATTTTAACATGGATATGTGCCAACCAGTGTAAATGCATGAATGCTGTAGTTGTGTCAAAAATGACCATTGTAATATAATTTGCCCTCTATGCTGCAACCCCAGGAGCTGCAGCTTGGAAAGTTGCTTTCAGTAGTGAGGACAAGTTCATAGAATCAGAATGTTAAGGGGTTGGAAGGGACCTCTGGAGATTATCTAGCCCAACTCCCCCTGCCGAAAGCAGGATCACCAAAGGCATGTCAAACAGGAACACATCCAGATGGGTTTTAAGTCTCTACAGAAGGTGAGTCTACCACTTCTCTGGGCAGCCTGTTCCACTGCTCTCTCATCCTCACAGTAAAGAAGTTCCTCATCATGTTAAGGTGGATCCTTCTATCCTCCAGTTTATACCTATTGTTCCTCATCCTATAGAAGGTTGGCTCCATTTGACATCCACTCTTCAGCTGTTTGTAGACACTGATAAGGTCCCCTCTCAGCCTTCTCAACACTAAACAGACCAAATTTTTTCAGTTTTTCTTCATAGGGAAGATGCTCAAGTCCCTTAATCATCCTCGTAGTTTTCCATTGGACTCTTTCCAGTAGATCCCTGTCTCTCTTAAATTGAGGAGCCCAAAACTGAACACAGTATTTCAGGTGTGGTCTCACAAGGGCAGGGCAGAGCAGAGTGGGAGGAGAACATCTGTACACCTGCTGGACACAGTTTTCTTAATGCATCCCAGGATGCCATTGGCCTTTCTGGTCACGAGGGCACATTGCTGTCCCATGGAGAACTTGCTGTCCACTAGGACTCCAAGGTCTGTCTCTGTGGTGCTGCTTTCCAGCAGGGTAACCCCCAACCTGTACTGGCTCCTGGTGTTACTCCTCCCCATATGCAGGACTCAGCACTTGTCCTTATTGGACCTCATGAGGTTCACCTTCACCCAGCTCTCCAGTCTGTCCAGGTCTCTCTGGATGGCAGCACAGCCTTCTGGTGTGTCAGCCACTCCTCCCAGTTTCATATCATCAATAAACTTGCTGACTGTACACTCCATCCCCTCGTCCACATCATTGATGAAGATATTGAACAAAACTGGACATAATACTGATCCCTGGGGATCACCATGAGCCACAGCCCTCCAGCTTGATGCTGTGTCTTGGATCACAACCCTCTGAACTCTGTTGTTGAGGCATTTTTTAATCTACCTCACAGATCAATTGTCTATGTTTCATTTCTTGAGTTTTTCTACAAGGAAGTTATGGGAGACAGTATCAAAAGCCCTACTGAAGTCAAAGTAAATTACATCCGCTGCTCTCCCTTCACCTATCCACTTGGTCATGACTTCATAGAAGGATATCAGACTAGTCAAGCAGGATTTCCCTTTGAAAAATTCATGATGGCTACTCCTGATAACCTTCTTTTCCTCCATGTGATTAGAGATGGCTTCCAGAATGAGCTGCTCCATCACCTTTCCAGGGATGAAGGTGAAGCTGATTGGGCTGTAGTTGTCTGGGTCTTCCCTCTTGCCTTTCTTGAAGACTGGAGTGACTTTGGCTTTCTTCCAGTCCTCAGGCACCTCTCCTGTTCTCCATGGTTTTTGAAAGATGATGGAGAGTGGCTCAGAACAGTATCAGCAGCTCTCTCAGCACACATGGATGCACCCCATCGGGGCCCATGGATCTGTGTGTTTTCAGTTTATCCAAGTGATCTCTAACCCAGTTCTGACTGACTGGCTGTGTTCCTCACTCCGATTCTACTCTTTTAAGGTGACTGGGGTTCCTAAGGGCTGTGTTTGGGAGTAAATACTGAGGTAAAGAAGGCATTCAGCAGCTCTGGTATCTCTGAATTCTCTGTTACTGTATCTCCTACCTCATTTAGCAATGGCCCCACTTTTTTCCTACTCCTCCTTTTCTCATTGATGTATTTGAAAAAGCTCTTCCTGATTTCTTTCACTACCGTGTCCAGACTAAGTTCCAAGAGAGCCTTGGCCTTTCTTGTTGGATCTCTACATACCCTGGCCACATTTCTATCATCCTGACAATTAACCAGACGCTGAAGTTAGTCTATTGATTCTATTCTGACAGTAAATCATGCTTCTAATGGTAATGTTACTTCATTGCCAAAGAGATTCAGGCTTAACACTTATGAGATTCAGTTTTAATGAAGTCTTATTTGGACAGTTCACTATGTGTTCACATATCAGCCACGTAATACTTTTTTTTTGTCTTTTTTTTTTTTTTTCTCCCGATGATTTGGCCTTTGCATCTTAAGGCAAATTTCTGAGGCAGAAAATCTGGGTGCAAAGTTGTGGCATCTTGGCAAGTTGCAGAATTCCCCTGGTCTTCAGGAAAACCATCACAATGCTCTACCTATTGCACGCTGAGCAGACAAACCTTCAAACCAACATCAAAAGTAAATAGTTTTGAGAAAACAATATTGCATTTTGCAGTTCAGTAACCAATACGTGTAGCAAAGAGAGAGAAAGGAAGAGTAATACTAGCGTAATAGGAATGGACACATCCTTGTGATCTCTTTGTTGCTGGTAATAAATATCAAATAATGCATTTCAAGAATCGTCATTATATCAGAGTCAAACAAATGTCCAAAAATTAATGGACTCTAATTTTCCTGCCTTTCCCTGAGCAGCTCACAGTACATTTGTGAAAGCGTACAGTAAAAGTAGCTTCACTTAGAAAATTGTGGGAAATGATTCCTCATTCACAGAAGGTTTTTTGCTTTCTGCTTCCCAAACCTAGAAACAAATACCTATGAAATAGAGATTCATAATCAATCACACAGAAAACATCAGCACAGGTTAACAAATCTACCTCTTTAAAAACTTGCATGTGAAGCTAATGTATGTGCAGAAATCTTGGCTAGGGAAAACTGCCTACTGAAAACCATCCTCTCCTTTGTCTGCTTCCTTGTGAATAAACCTCAACTACTATCGACATTTTGGTGCCAGAACATCTCTGCTTGATGACCACCATTTTGGTTAGCTCAAATTTGAAAGCAACATTCTGTTGAAAACCCTGAATATCCATGAAGAACCTTTCAGCACAATGTCTGAAGCTTCTACA
>VYZU01077473.1:0-28894 GCA_013401355.1 Ceyx cyanopectus
TTTTTTTTTTTTCAAAAAAGGTGACTTCCAGGTAATATATTTCCTGCCAGATTTTAATATTTCCAGGGAAACATGGGAAATTAGAAATCAACTACAAAAAAAGTACTCAGCTTGAGCCAGAATAACTCAAAACACATACAGACTTATGGTTCATTGAACACACAACCACCAAGCAAGTAGGATTTGCCTTGTTTCTGCAGTATGTTGAAAGATATGCTAAGAGTCATGTATATATATATATGTGCTAAATAGGACCTTTATTCAGAAAGGATATTTGTGGCTAGCTAAGAGGTTCTCGAATTAAAAGCAGTATGTATAGAAAAACACTG
This sequence comes from Ceyx cyanopectus, assembly GCA_013401355.1. Taxonomy (NCBI): domain Eukaryota; kingdom Metazoa; phylum Chordata; class Aves; order Coraciiformes; family Alcedinidae; genus Ceyx; species Ceyx cyanopectus. The sequence continues at coordinate 330 of VYZU01077473.1, forward strand.
ACTTTAGTTCTCATTTGGGATTTCTTTCCTGTCACTTCTTCTAAACTTGATGGCAGCAGCAACCTTGCCTTTTGTGCCCTGCAGGAGATTGTTACCATATTTGCCTGGGCAGCCTGTGCAGAGAAGCAATGTGAGCTTGATTCCTGGCTCACACCAAAATAACTTGGTGCTCCCTGGGCTGCCTGAGCACCAGGAGATGGACCACACCTAGCAATTATTTCAATCATGCCTTCATTTTACTTCCTGCCTGTAGATCTCAGCCAAGTTGGAATGGTCCTGGTNCTAACTGAAATGTACTTAGAACACATTACCCAAATACCTTCCAGTTTGAGCAGTTTAAGGTTAAATGACACTTCAGAGGCATTTTCTGATTTTAGCTAGGTGAGAAAGTGGTCCTACAGTCTAAGCAAGTAGAGCATTTTTGATGGAAATATTCTGATCCTGCATACCCAGGAGCTCCAGTCCAAACTTTGCCATTAAATCTCTTTGTAGCTTAAGAGGGAGAGCAGGTAAAGAAATGGAGATGGATAAAGGAGTTGTAGATAATAATTAGTTAGCGTTTATGAAGTATTTTGTAACTAACACCTAATATGCTATAATCCATACTCTGCTCTTCAAAAACTAGAGGCCTTTCTTGTAATTTAGGAAGTGTACCAGAGCTGCAGTGTCCTGAGTGCTACTGCTCCAGTTTTACATCTGGTGTTAAGTCACTGATTTCAACACCTTTACATCAGACATGAACTTTTTTCCTCGTGTCTTCAAGCACTTCATTTTACCCTCTGCTGTTTTCTGATAAAATCATTAGAGTGTGGAGGATTTGGTGTGAAATATAATATGAAATCTTAATGTGACATACTGCAGGAATTCGATGTGACAGGCTGACTGTAAGCCAAACATTTCTAATGACTAAAGCATTTTATTAAGTTGAATGACTTTTAAATAATATTTTAAGACCTGTACTTGTTATTAGCAGGCAATGACTTTAATGGTGAGATTAAACCTGCTCTTGTAAGAATGTCTGTGACTCAAACAGCCATATTCACTGACATATTATACATTCCTCTAGACTTAAAAACAGCTTTACACTTCATTTTCCCAGTTGCTGTAACCCAGTGTGTGCCTGCTTCCCATTGCCAGAGTGGCAAAGAGCAGCTGTAGAGACCTGTGAATTCCATTTATCAGTCAGACTTTTGAAATGAATCTCAGAAGGCAAGTTTAGAAGTTCTTGGTGCTCACCAGTATTCAAAGATGACTGGGTTTGCTTGTCAGAACAATCTTATTTAGGAGGGCAACGTGTTAATGCAGAATGATATACAATTTTTTACAAATCAACCCTGCCACACTTGGCCTGCTGAGGAAGGTCAGAGAATCTGGGTTTTGATTGTAGCTAGCCAGCATAAACATAATAAAATTCGGGCATATTTCAACTGATTTGCAGCTGAAAACGAGAAGCAGCATTGGCTAAGGAACATACTTTGATCAACAATCAACAAAAGGGTATAAATTTTAATACAGGATGGCATAAAATTGAACAGACTGCTCTGATTTTCACTTTTTTCCCCTGATCTAATAGCTGGAGTTTCTCCTCCTGAATTCTCCAACAGGGTAATTAGAAATAGAAAGAGGTAAGAATGAGATGCTGGACTAGAACAGCATATCCATGAACAGCACATCTAGCAGCCTTATTAATTATACTTGAGTGTCCCAAAATTTGAAAGAAACCATATGCCTATTTTTTCTTTTTTTTTCTTTTTTTTTTTTCAAAAAAGGTGACTTCCAGGTAATATATTTCCTGCCAGATTTTAATATTTCCAGGGAAACATGGGAAATTAGAAATCAACTACAAAAAAAGTACTCAGCTTGAGCCAGAATAACTCAAAACACATACAGACTTATGGTTCATTGAACACACAACCACCAAGCAAGTAGGATTTGCCTTGTTTCTGCAGTATGTTGAAAGATATGCTAAGAGTCATGTATATATATATATGTGCTAAATAGGACCTTTATTCAGAAAGGATATTTGTGGCTAGCTAAGAGGTTCTCGAATTAAAAGCAGTATGTATAGAAAAACACTGACTTTAGTTCTCATTTGGGATTTCTTTCCTGTCACTTCTTCTAAACTTGATGGCAGCAGCAACCTTGCCTTTTGTGCCCTGCAGGAGATTGTTACCATATTTGCCTGGGCAGCCTGTGCAGAGAAGCAATGTGAGCTTGATTCCTGGCTCACACCAAAATAACTTGGTGCTCCCTGGGCTGCCTGAGCACCAGGAGATGGACCACACCTAGCAATTATTTCAATCATGCCTTCATTTTACTTCCTGCCTGTAGATCTCAGCCAAGTTGGAATGGTCCTGGTAATTACAGTAAAATTAGATAAGAAGCAGAGCTAAAGCATGTGTCCTCTGGGGGCCACAAGAAGGGCCGAGTCACCACACAGGGATCTCCTGCTTCCCCCTGAGGGCATCATTTATTCAGTGTATTCAGTTTGCTCCACTCATTCATCCAGCTCATGTAGAAGACGTGCTTGGACAGAGAAGGAGGTCACATTGTGTGTTTCTGGTGCACAAAGGACATACTCCAAACAGCATCACTGCATCCTCATCCCCTGTACTGGCTGTGAACTCTGTTGATGTTAAGAGCACAAGTCAAAGAGATGAAGAGAAAGAGGAGGGGACAGGGGGATGTCTAATGAACACTAAACCCACACTTTACTTATGATACAGGTCCCCTTTAGCATCCTGGAGGTTTGAGAGGAATGTAGACTAAGCCCCAAAAGAGACACTTAAGTGCTTTCCTCCCCCTTGAGCATCAGCTGAGATTGAGAGAGGGAAAAAAAAAAGGGGAGAATAGCAATAGCCTCAGAGGAACAGTGCATAAAGTGATGGTTTCTCTCACGCATCTAATAGGCTGTGAGGAAGAAAAGNCTGGTGTTAAGTCACTGATTTCAACACCTTTACATCAGACATGAACTTTTTTCCTCGTGTCTTCAAGCACTTCATTTTACCCTCTGCTGTTTTCTGATAAAATCATTAGAGTGTGGAGGATTTGGTGTGAAATATAATATGAAATCTTAATGTGACATACTGCAGGAATTCGATGTGACAGGCTGACTGTAAGCCAAACATTTCTAATGACTAAAGCATTTTATTAAGTTGAATGACTTTTAAATAATATTTTAAGACCTGTACTTGTTATTAGCAGGCAATGACTTTAATGGTGAGATTAAACCTGCTCTTGTAAGAATGTCTGTGACTCAAACAGCCATATTCACTGACATATTATACATTCCTCTAGACTTAAAAACAGCTTTACACTTCATTTTCCCAGTTGCTGTAACCCAGTGTGTGCCTGCTTCCCATTGCCAGAGTGGCAAAGAGCAGCTGTAGAGACCTGTGAATTCCATTTATCAGTCAGACTTTTGAAATGAATCTCAGAAGGCAAGTTTAGAAGTTCTTGGTGCTCACCAGTATTCAAAGATGACTGGGTTTGCTTGTCAGAACAATCTTATTTAGGAGGGCAACGTGTTAATGCAGAATGATATACAATTTTTTACAAATCAACCCTGCCACACTTGGCCTGCTGAGGAAGGTCAGAGAATCTGGGTTTTGATTGTAGCTAGCCAGCATAAACATAATAAAATTCGGGCATATTTCAACTGATTTGCAGCTGAAAACGAGAAGCAGCATTGGCTAAGGAACATACTTTGATCAACAATCAACAAAAGGGTATAAATTTTAATACAGGATGGCATAAAATTGAACAGACTGCTCTGATTTTCACTTTTTTCCCCTGATCTAATAGCTGGAGTTTCTCCTCCTGAATTCTCCAACAGGGTAATTAGAAATAGAAAGAGGTAAGAATGAGATGCTGGACTAGAACAGCATATCCATGAACAGCACATCTAGCAGCCTTATTAATTATACTTGAGTGTCCCAAAATTTGAAAGAAACCATATGCCTATTTTTTCTTTTTTTTTCTTTTTTTTTTTTCAAAAAAGGTGACTTCCAGGTAATATATTTCCTGCCAGATTTTAATATTTCCAGGGAAACATGGGAAATTAGAAATCAACTACAAAAAAAGTACTCAGCTTGAGCCAGAATAACTCAAAACACATACAGACTTATGGTTCATTGAACACACAACCACCAAGCAAGTAGGATTTGCCTTGTTTCTGCAGTATGTTGAAAGATATGCTAAGAGTCATGTATATATATATATGTGCTAAATAGGACCTTTATTCAGAAAGGATATTTGTGGCTAGCTAAGAGGTTCTCGAATTAAAAGCAGTATGTATAGAAAAACACTGACTTTAGTTCTCATTTGGGATTTCTTTCCTGTCACTTCTTCTAAACTTGATGGCAGCAGCAACCTTGCCTTTTGTGCCCTGCAGGAGATTGTTACCATATTTGCCTGGGCAGCCTGTGCAGAGAAGCAATGTGAGCTTGATTCCTGGCTCACACCAAAATAACTTGGTGCTCCCTGGGCTGCCTGAGCACCAGGAGATGGACCACACCTAGCAATTATTTCAATCATGCCTTCATTTTACTTCCTGCCTGTAGATCTCAGCCAAGTTGGAATGGTCCTGGTAATTACAGTAAAATTAGATAAGAAGCAGAGCTAAAGCATGTGTCCTCTGGGGGCCACAAGAAGGGCCGAGTCACCACACAGGGATCTCCTGCTTCCCCCTGAGGGCATCATTTATTCAGTGTATTCAGTTTGCTCCACTCATTCATCCAGCTCATGTAGAAGACGTGCTTGGACAGAGAAGGAGGTCACATTGTGTGTTTCTGGTGCACAAAGGACATACTCCAAACAGCATCACTGCATCCTCATCCCCTGTACTGGCTGTGAACTCTGTTGATGTTAAGAGCACAAGTCAAAGAGATGAAGAGAAAGAGGAGGGGACAGGGGGATGTCTAATGAACACTAAACCCACACTTTACTTATGATACAGGTCCCCTTTAGCATCCTGGAGGTTTGAGAGGAATGTAGACTAAGCCCCAAAAGAGACACTTAAGTGCTTTCCTCCCCCTTGAGCATCAGCTGAGATTGAGAGAGGGAAAAAAAAAAGGGGAGAATAGCAATAGCCTCAGAGGAACAGTGCATAAAGTGATGGTTTCTCTCACGCATCTAATAGGCTGTGAGGAAGAAAAAAGAGAGGAGAATCATCCCAGTCCTAGAAGAAGGGATGAGGAGCACTTTCTAATACCTGTTTTCTTGAACAAGAGAGGGAAAATAAACATTTCCTTGAGCCAAATGTCTGTACTGAAAAAGCCTGGCACATACAGTAGTTCTCCTTGCACAACATATGAAAAGGTAAGAAAAAAAGTATCAAGAAAATGAAAAGACCTCAGAATATTCTGCCATTGAAAAAGCTCCTACTCTAACAACAATCACTAGAAAAATTCAGAAAATTCTAGTATTAGCATAAGCACACCTGACTCCAGACAGAGAAAGAAAAGAAGTTTGTTGGGAGCTCAGGGAGGGACTTTCTCTTCAAAGTAAAAGAAGATAAAAAAGAGCTTCACTTACTTTGTTTCGTACTGTCAGATATTTGATATATTTTACCCTGCATCTACTGCTGTTTTACCCACAAGCATTTATGCCAGGCAGAGCACAGCACAGCCTACTCAAAACCATTCCAGATTTTAATACTATCTGGAAACTATTTTCTACATTTCCAAAGAATACTAAGAAATCTGAAGAAGTTTATTGTGTGGTTGGCATTCGCTAAGTTGACATTGTCCCTAGCGTGCTGCTGCTCCTTTGAATCCAAAATACTTGAGACGATGTGAATTGCTTCAATTAGAAGAAAAGGCACTTCTGCTTAACAGTTCTGCTAATGCAAAGAGAGCTGGCAAACCCTGCCCATTTGCTGAATGTCAAATGGATCAGAAACCACCTTAGACTTCCCCAGGGCACTGTTCAAGACCCTTCCCCAGCCAGGAGCTCTGCACCAACCGTGTCTTCCCTTTCTCCTGGAGCAGCAGAGCAAGTATTCCTCCAGATGCTCTGTGGTTTTCTGTTTGTTTCTGGGGTGTTTCTTTGACTCATATGAATGAGCCAAAACATCCAGAAACTTCACCCTGGCCACCTGCACAGCAACCCCTCAGCCACACTTGCCCTGAGCCATACATCTGCCTTGGCCTCCTGAGACCTGGAGGAGAAATGTTGCCCCTCTTAGATTTCTTTTTGGGCACCCATGGGTTACTGGGGTGTGCTGCAGTGGCATGGTGCTGAGAGTGATGCCAGCCCCATGCCAGGATGTGTGCACTACAGGGGCTTGCACTCCTTCACACTTGCCAGTCAGTCCAAGCCTCTCTGTAAATGGGTGAATTGCTCTTTAATTGGCATTGTTACCTCATATAATGTTTTCTAATTATATTATTGATTTTTTTTTTCCCCTGTTTCTTTTAATGGATTCCCCTTCCAATTCACCCTCAGTAAAACACTGGAAAGTAGTGAGGATGGGTCTCCAGGGAACATCTTCCTACCACATGTATTGCACACAGCATACAGGTGTTTCATTCCACTTGGCTTCTTTGTTAGCCAGAAACAATATTGTTTGGGGGATGGCAAGAGACACTGCGGTCCACTAACATGGTCAGGCATAATAATTACTGCTCCATAATAACAGGTAGAATTACTACTCTGTACAGACTTTTTTTTTTTCTGCTTCACAACTCAGAGGAGCTGCCTGTAGAGCCAGGCAGGAAAAAGATCTCATATCCTGCAAAAAAAATTAAGTAGCTTAAAAAATACTTTCATTGCACATTGGAAAGACCCAAGAGCCTTCAAACAAAAATTAATGTGAGCATCCTACACCCAGGACAGAGTAGCAGATAAGTAGAAAAGGCACTACTACTAGTATATCTCTGTGTGTGCAACCAGGTAGATTTTAGAGCACTTCGCTCATCCTTTGAGTTGTCAGAACACAGTCCCCTAATAACAAAAGCCATGCTAGAGCCTAATTCTATTTCTGGGCTAGCAACCCTTGCTGAACATGGATTTAATGAGGGATGGAAGGAGGGAACATTGCTTCCTTAGCTGGGCAAGCCAACGCAAAATGACCTGGTCTTTCAGGTATAGGTATGCAGCTCACACCCACCCAACCTCACAGCAAACCTACTCTGCTGGAAGTCAGGTCCAAGCTGAAGACATGAAACTTACTCTTCACTGTATTGGGCACATGTTTGTTTATAAAGATTTAAAGCCTGAACTTCACCCGATGACATTACAATGGCAAAAGTCACCTCCACACAGACACCATTTTTTTTCTGTTGTGTTTTATTCCCCTTTGAAATCAACTGCATCATAAACATGTGTTTGTTAAAAATAATCATATTGCTTTTGCCCCGAGCCTAATCAGCAGCACAGTCGTGCAAAGCTGCTGTTCCTTGACGCCCTTCCCATGTGTGTGGGTGGATATTTGCCTGCAAGGTCTAGCCTGGGAGGCATTTTTTTGGGGATCTCCAGGAATGCTCCTTGTTAGGTAGTTCTGCAGGAAATTACAGAATGTTCTACAGTGAAGAGCAAGAGGTGGGTTTTTTCTGCTTTGCTGCAATGAGGTCAAAGCCATGGCAGACAGAAGTGAACATCTACTTTCCTTTTACAACCTTGGCAATACAAATATAATTGATTAAATGCTTGAACTCCAACCCGACAGAGACTTGGCAGCATGTTCTCTCCAGGGGATGCTGGATTCACCCCAACTTTTAAGAAGCAAGTAACACTTTCTTGATTTCAAAGGGTGATGGGGAGGACCTTGGGCTTTGCCAAGGACTGTCTACCTCCCACCTTTCTTCTCTCCTTGTCCCACAAACACACAGAGGCATTCACATCATTCGTGTGCAGCTGCACATTAGGTCAGGTCCTTGATTGCTGCCATGGCTGAAGTAATTGATTTAGTCTTTGTGGAGGCAACATTTCCCTTCTCACTTTCCAAGGGTTTGCTGTCTGTATGTTTATTGTTCTCCTCAGTGCTCTGGGAGACTCTGCAGCCTGACCTAACTGTAACCCTTGTTTCCTGGTTTAGATAAAATACTGTTAAATGGCTAACAAAGAAAAAAAAATAACCAAACGACACCCAACAATCCTCCACAGAAAACCTCAACCACCTGATATTCTTCACTTGGGCAGGAAACAGTCACCTTGTGCTGTAACTGAAGCACTGTAACTTGCCTTCACTCCATGACATCAGATCCTAGCTAGTTTTGAAGACAAATGTTATGTCACACTGACTGCTTGGTCATTTTTTTTTTAGCAAATAAGCAGGCTGTGTTTCTGAGCCACCTGGGCTAAGATAAACACAGAGGACAGAAGTTATTTTAAGGGTCTAGGACTAGGCATCTCCTGTGATGCAGCAAGTGCTGTTTGCCACCAGCAGAAGGGTGGCTGTGTTGAGGGAACAGCCACGAGTTGCTGCAGGAGGGGAAGCTGCCATAGGGTGATGTACGTGGGGCATCCCTAGGATGCAGGTGCAGCCATGACCTGTCCCTTAGGCAGTATTAATATAGGAGATTGTGGTCATTTCAGACAGATAGAGAGAGAAAAGGGTGGGGAGTGCTTCAGGGATGATTCTTCTAAAAGCTAATTTCTATATTAGCATTGGAAAATGGAATTGATTCACCAATGCCTCTCGCATTTTGTAAGGGAAAGTGTATTTTCTATTCTGAACTGGGTGAAAGTTTCTTGAAGCAAATCACAAAGGTCAGTGGCAAAACCATCTTGACTTTCCAAAGAAATGAGTCTGAATTGCTTACATGTCTGCTTTTCTCAATCTATGTATGGCCAGGTATAAAAATTAAGAGATTCACAATCAAATCTAAAAGATACACTATTGGTTTCTCCAATGTGATCTATCAAGGTGAATCTGCAACACTGTTGGGTATGTCTCATCTCCCATGAAACACAGGCTGAAATTAGCAAGTCAATTCTCAGTAAGAGAGCAAATTACAGAGAAACCACCAACAACAAAAATCTCATTTTGAGCTGTCATTTTAAAAACTTCTAAGACTGTAGCACAAAAAGACCTGTCATGATATCACACAAACCAGATATACCTTCTGCTTCAGAACTGGCTGCAAACTAGATGAGCATACAGCTAGGATGCCTTAACTATTTGAGAAAATAGTCCTTTGAAGAGCTGTATTTTCTTCTAAAGAAGATACTTTTTAAAAGTTTGTCATTCTGAAAAACAGCCTGTATGGTAACTGTACTCTAAAGTACACAAAAAAATATGTGTACTCTAAGTACACAAAAAAATACGCCCAATAGCCATCATATTTTAAAAGCAATGGTTCATGGAAGGAGTATTACCCAGAGCAGAAATCCATTTAAAGTCTTCAGAGGTGCCTTTCCCTACATATACACACAGTATACTGCTGCTGGACAAATAGATAAATGTAACCCACTGGACCTGCAAATCAATTTCTGTATTGTTAGAGACAAGTGAAAATGGGTCTTTTACACTCTTGACCCCAGACAAGCTGGTCATCAGTAAAGTCAGGCCAGCCTGCTGCTTCCTTTATGGCTTAATGCTGATAACCCATTTAAATTATCTCTAGCTGAAACCTGGAGACTGTGGTAAGGACAGACTAAGAAATGCAAGGGTTTCCCATGCTCTCCTGACACACCAGTCATGACGAAAGCAAGGAGCATCATGTTCACAGCAGAGCACAGCACAGCCAACACCACTGGACTGGATAAACAGTCTTCAGCAGCTTTTGCTGGGGCAGCTAGAGGGGGTTATCCTTTCGCAGAAGTGCAAAACTTCTGGGGTTGTTTTGGCTAGAGAAGACTATATGTATGCATACTGCTATTATAGGTCTGTAGAGCAGTGGGTGTACAGGTATCTTTTTATTATCCATCTCTACACCACTGAAAGCTCCTCTCCACAAAGCTTTGAGGTGAAGGGGCAAGTCACTATTTAATTCTGAGTATGTTACTTACAGATGAGATATTAACAGCCAAATGAGAACATTGGCAAAAAACCCAAACATTGGCATCATCCTATCTATAAGTTAAATATCACTCTTCATTTCTACATTGTGCTTGATTCTTCCTCAACCTCGTCTATCACTCCAGAATTCATTTTCTCTTCTCTGAACTTAGCACAAGAAATCCCAAGTGACTAAAATCAGACTTTGACTAGCCTTCATAAGTCTAAAACCACTGCACAACTCCCCTGTCTGTGCAGGCAGGAAGAAGCTTCTACAAATGGCTAATGTAGACCGTGGCAAAGAGGAAAAAAAACTGATTTTTTTTTCTTTTTAATAAACCAACCAACCAAACTGCAGCATGCTGTTAATTGGCGCCATCCAAATGCTGATATACATGTTGTCCTTGTGGTGGAGGGCAGGCAATTGGGTGCAGTATGTTAAAAGATGTCTGTGTCTTTCTCTGCAAATAAATTGTTTAGAGTTCTCAGATTTCTAGCTAAATGGTTATGAAGTTTATCAGGGCTTGCAGATAGTGTTGGTTCAAAATAGGAACTTGCAATTATCACTCAATTACAGACCTTCAAAATCAGACAACAAGGCACCATTGGCACAGCCCCAGGAAAACATTCAGTACAGAGATACTAATCAAGATGCTGCTTCTAACAGCTAACAAGAAATTCATTTTAATACATTGTACACTGAGCAGTTTGATGTTGTCAGATCAATTTGCCCCTTTGATTTTGCAGAGTCCCTGTGAATAAAGTGTAAGCTAAGGCTCTGATTCATTTCAGCTTTTCCATTATTGACTAGTGTGTCAGAAGATTTTGCAACTGATCTTTTATGGGGGACTTAAAGCTTATTCTCCAGACAAGGGAGGGTGGGCATAGAGCAAGCTGCTGAAAGGTAGTAATTCAGCTCACCAGTCATCCATATCAGCTCCACAGAGTTTTGCCTCTGGGATTTTCCCAGTTCAGAAGATAACAATCATGGGTACAGCTTGGCTGGACTTCTGCATTGAAAATGCAGTCTGTTGTCTAAACAACAGTGTCCTCTCCTACTAGCACTGCCTGGGGCAGAAAGGAAGACACAGCAATGAAAGTGAAATGGGAGAAATTAGATGGTTCATGACATAAAGCATAGCTGTACCAGTCATATTCTCTGTTTGGGAGGTCCAGAGGGGCTCACTTCTTACCAGGTAAGCATTTTGGCATATGTAAGAATTTAAGCAAGTTGTCACATAAAATGTGATGATACTGATTATTACATTAGCTTAAAGGCTGCAAGTACCAGGCAAAGAGTAAGGTATGATTTTGTTCCCCTAGAAGCATTTCATAGAGGTAAGATGAAATAAGCTTGCCACTTATTTCCTCATCAAAATGAAAGTGCAGAGAAGGACACCTTCCATGTGAAGATCAGATTAGATCAGTGGAAACTATGAACCAGCAGTGGAACACTGCTTTCTACAGAACCTGAATCTGAATTTGTTCATTTAGGAACACAATGTCATTTCTTGGAAGCATCCAAGACAGACAGAGAAACCTATTACACTATAGTACTTTATACAATACCTAAATGTAAATGAATGGGTGCTTAGATATGGTTAGTTTCTTTGGTTTCTTTACCAAGACAACAAAACTGGAGTGAGAAAATATTTTAAAGTGTTACTACTAAAAAGGGAAACCATTTTGGTTTGGAAGTGCTTTCTAGATTCCTCTGAAAAAAAGAGATTCCAGCCGTGCCAAGAGAGAAATCCATTCAAAACAAGCCATGTTTACAAAACATCCCTACAATAAGCACTGTCGTCACACTTTCAATCGACTTCAGCAGTAATATTGTCAGCTTGCTTCTAATCCTCTCCCACATGGCTCTGTGAAGCTCGTGGCCCACAGGATTTGCAGATGCTTCCAGCTATCAGGAAGCAAGTTGCTGAACGTTGGACATATAACTGGATGAATCAGCTAATGCTGTCATGGGATATAAGACTCAGGGCTTCTTCCTGATACTTCACTTGGAAAGCCTTTCACCATCCAGCTGGCCCTTCCACCCAGTCCCAGGCTCTGACAACGGATGCAGCTCCCCCCATGGCACCGTTGCAGTGTCTTGCAAAGATGCAGCTGCAAAGAGTGTGCAACACTGAGGAGAACGATTCTGCTGCTGCTGGATTTATAACAGGAGCAAAACTATGGCAGTCAGCAAGGGAGTTTCCTCCCTCTCAGTCTCTCACAGAAGCCAGTTCCTCATGCCACTGCTTCCTGAGAACCACATATTGATGTCTGGAGCTGTTTGCAGTTATTTCTGCTCAAAGGCACAGATGTATGTAATGCAAGATAAACAAATGGCATAAAACAAATACCAAGCTCTCTCTTCATGATTCATTCCCAACAGGAAGAAATCATCATCACTCTGCAGCTATCATCTCTCTGCATGCTCCTCAGCAACGACAGAGGAAGAATGTGGTTTGCTTCTGCTATGATGTTGATTGTCTGCACCTCTTTTTCAGTATGGCTGCCACTGGCTCTGCAATTTGGCTCAACTCTAGAGAACAACTGAGAAAGAAAAAAATAGCACAGTAAAGTTTCTCATTTTTCACATCCTGGCCCAACTTTTTGGTCAGTTTAGAAAACTGAGTTGGGGAAAAAAAGTATATTTTCCAGCATAATAATTCCTCCACTGCCAGCCGCACTGGCTTCCTTTGCTGACTTTTGTCTCTCTTTTCTTGTAAGTGAAAAAAAAAAAATAAATTAAAAACCCAACAAAATCCCCTGGCTTCCTGAAGGGAAATTTTAGCCTGAGTTCAACAGGTTTCACTGTGGGCCAATTGCTTATATGCATTCCCAGTCTCACTTATTAACAGCTGGAAATGAAAGAATGGAAGGGACTTTGCACAAAGAGTGGGATGAGGAAAACAGGTGAATATGGGAGAGGGAATGACTGGGCTCGGGAACACACCTGGGCTCTGCAGAGGAGAGCAGAAGAGTTAGGATAAACCCTATTCTGTTTTTTTTCTTTCTGGAAGCTGAGAAGAAAAGTGGTGAGACAGGATCTGGATCAACAGAACTCTGGAATGGCTATCTTCTTTTTATATATAGCTCCTCAAAGAAGGGTGAAACTACAAAAATACTAAAACTGGAAAACATCTGTGTTTATCAGAAAAACAGCCTCCCAAAAAGTCTAAGTCCAAAACCTATTTTTTCACTGAGAGCCAAAAAGGCTTATGTTATGTGAGAAATTTCCATAGGAAAAGAAAAACAAAACAAAAAAACCTTGTCTTCAGATGGACACAGATTTATAGTCAGATGAATCATAAATGTCATGCTCTGAAGGAACTCTGCCCAGAGAGTTCCTTTTCCTGCTAATGTCGTGCTTCTGACTTTTGTGGTTCACTGCTTGCATATGTCCCTGACTGACATTCCCCTAGAAAGTTCAGTGAAATTTCAGAGAAATTTCCCCCCAACCCTCTGCATGTCATTTGTGTTTTATTACACTTCCAGCTGGGGTTTTACCTTCTGGAAAAAAAAAATAAAATATATATATATATATAGATATATATAAATATATATATATATTAAAAAATTACATTGCCACATTCTAGACTGAAATATAACAGCATGTGTACAAGTATTTGTGTATGTACACATATATATATAGAAATATATATGCATGTATATGTGCATGTGTATATATATATATATGTATATAATGGAATCTTTTTACAGGCCAGCAGTGGAAAAGTATCAGATAAGGGTCCTTTTCTAGTAGCAAGGAGGAGAATGCACAACGTTTAGTAGCTGAAATGGAATATTCTGAGTGGTAGTCACCGTCTTCTTTGTGTCCTGTTAATTTGCTTTTGCCAGGGTAGCAAGCTCAACACTAATTTCTCCAAGAAGAGTGAAATCACAGCCAGTGAAGGCCCCCCAGGTCCAGAGGATGGTGCTTCGGAGGCACATCCTGAGACGGGGACATTGAGTCTCGCCCGCCACGTCAGTTCGGGTTGAGTGCCCTCTGTCAAGCCTATCCCCCTGTGAGGTACAGCAAGCTGTGCTCCGGGCCTCAGCCCTGTCATCCTGCCTCCCACTTGGGCTCATTTATTAAGATTGCCTGCAGGAAGCAGCCATGGGGAAAGGGGGATCTTGCAAAGGGGGACAAAGCTGAGGCATAACGAAGCTCTCTGAGGCCAGGGCTTGGCAGGGCTGCCCTCCCCGACGTGCACCGACAGCAACCACTTCAGCCCCCCCCAAAATGGCCACCCTATTGCTCAGCGTTGCTCCTGGGGTGCTCTGCTTTGCCATGGATGGGGGATGGTTGGCATTTTCCAGCTTTTATGGTGGTGGTTTGAGGCTGGGGACAGGCTGGGGTTATTTAGGTTGAGTGAGTCTCCAGTGGTCACGTTCTCACAGCAAAGCCCAGACCACAAAAATCAGCATGATAGTTATTTACCATAAGTATATACAAAACCACAAGCAGCAAAGGTACCCTCAAATACATCAGACACTGCACATCTCTTTATTAAAGACTCTCTGTTACGTTTCAGTTTGTGTTTAAATAGCAAATAGAGAATCCTAAAGTCAAAAGAAACAAACCAAAGAACAAAAATAATAGCAAAGGAAACAACACAAGGTTATGAAAATCCTTCCCTATCCATCAAAACTTTGTCTTTGCTTTAACTGAATTTATTTTAATCCACTTTAGCACTGGAGATGAGTGATAGGCAGCTATAATTATTTTTTTTAATTCACTCATAAAAAAATATCTGCACTATTTGTGTGTTATCCACTATCTTTGATGGTAATGAACCTGACACGTATTCTAGTAATCTATTATAATCAGTCCAAAGTTCTTCAGCCAGAGGAAGCAGATACTTGGTTAGAAATTGTCATTCTCTGGCTCTGTGTCAGTGACACTGCTCTGCTGATTGTTTGTACAATTCCTATTTCTGTTCAGACATCCATTCTAATCAGACACACTTGCTTTGAGGTACTTCTTTTTAAAGTGTTTTATTTTTCAGTCTTATGAATCATTTCCTTATTTTTCAATCAAGAAATTAAATCTGGCTCCTAAACTTTCAGTTTTATACATAAGCTGGTAAAAACTTAAGGTCTCCTTTGGTTTTCGTTTCCTTTGGTATCAGCCCTTCTCAACCACAGCCTTTTTCCTTGACCTCTCTCAAGCCTCCTCCCAGGCCTGGCACAAAATGTGTTGTTTCCAATAATATTTCCTCAGAGTCTGGGGAACCCTCCCTCCATCGAGCTCTGTCCAGCTGCTGACTCCATGGCCAAGAGAGAGAGGGTTTTCCCACTCAGACAGAAAAGGAGATTGAAACAGACTGGCATTTCTAAATTATGGGAAACTCAGACATCAATTCCTGTAAACATGACTGGTTTGGCAAAAAGAGCAGTGACATTTAAAGCTGACAGAAGGTGAGAATCTCTCAGGTGCTCAGGAAGAGGTAGAGCATTGATACCCCCTCTACCCACCCAGCATAAGCATCTCTTGATTCATAAGCAAGCAGTGGGAGGACACCATTGATTTCAATTCATCTGCCCCAGCTGAGACTTCGATTCTCTAGTACACTAGTTAGACTGGAGAAGTGTGCCAGCCCATGTTCAGATCAGCTCTCATTTCTTCTCAAATCTAATTTTAGAACTCCTCTGCCATTATTTATTCAACAATGTGAAGGAGATATAGATTGCCTTCATTGATTGTCTTCTTTCCTTTCTTTGTAATTTGCCTATTCTTTCTTTAATATCTCACAACAAACATATTATTGTGCTGCATCAAGATTGGAAGAGAAACAGATGTTATATTGAAGCAGAATGTTTTTTAAAACTTATTTTCTGAACCACATTAATCCTAAATTTCATGTTAGTCATATACTGGAGTTTATAATTTTCTCTCTGTAGAGCCAGCAACTGGGCTGTTGCAATACACACATTACTTTTTCAAGAAGAATAGAAACGTGTGGCCTGAAACTGATCTTTGAAGGTCCTCAGAAAATGTTCACCTTTTACTATGTGGCAAGAGCTTGCTTTCATTTCTGTGTTGCCACCTGTACACCATTTCTGTCCTCTTTTCATTTTAGTTTTTGCAGTGCACCATTAACTCAGCAGCAAAATAAGTGATAAGCTGTAAATACCACATGAACCATATATTCCAGGCAATTATTTAGAATAGGGAATAATAGTAGTTTATTAACCTAGCTTTAACAAAGTCAGGAAGATAACTGACAGCTCTTGTCCTTGATGGAGAGATGTGGCTGTCAGTCTTTCCCCAGTTCACACCCTCTTAGCAGAGCAGGGATCTTAATCCTGCTTCTCTGCCTCCTTCCCTGTTCTACCCAACACTGCATGAAAGAGGGTAAGTGAAATCTCATCTAATTCCTGGGGCCTGTAGGACCTGAACCTGAACTGAGGAACACTCATTCCTCAATTTGTCATTCAGGACACCTTGCTCCCCAAAGGTGGAACCTAAGACTGAAATGCTTGCTTGCACCACCCTTTGACAAAAAAATGTCTGTATAACCAAGCCTACAGCAGCAGTGTGATGCTACTGCTAGGACTTTCACAGGAGGATTTAAAACACCAGTGTAACTGGTCTCCTAATTATGGACATCTTTATCAGAAAAAAAAATAAAAATAAAAATAAAAAAATATATATATCTTGTTGCTGCCACAGTAATAATTATTTAAACTTAAGAGAAAGCTTAGTTAATAAACATATTTCACACTGAAGAACTGCTCTCCAGAGTACTTTGAATCAGCTGGTATCATGGACATTATCTATGTAAAATATCAACCCACTGACAGACATAATTACTGAGTTTGTACAGAGCAGAGGATAAGTTCTATTCCCGTGTGAATCCTGAAATGACAGTTTGTCTTCACTGAGCCTGTGGTTTCCCTCTCTAGGCTCACCCTGTGGAGTGGTTACATGTGCATGATGACAGGCATGGAGGTGCCTCACTGTAGTGGGTGAAGTGGAGGGTACCTGAGGTCTAACCACAAAGATTCGATACAGCTTAGTGGTTGCTTTTTTTTTAAACCCTCTTTGCCCAATTCCTCAGGGGGAGTACTGTGTCAAACTAGTGATGAACAGCTGCTGTGGAACCTCACAAACTCCCTGATACAGCCCTGACGTGTCACACCTGGAATGTACACACACCTAAAGTGAATGTCAGGTCAATGTGTTAGACCCACAGCAACTCCTGGCCAATCAGATGACCCCGAGGGGCTTATAAACAAATGGAAATGCAGATATCCTCAGAGAAATTAAAATATGCAGGTCTTCACACTTCAAATATGAGTTTAATTAGAAGTAGCATCTAGATACATCAGTGACTATTGAAAAAATGTGCAGGATATATTCCATCTCAAAAATAGAACTTAACAGCTGCACTGAGAGCATACTTATGGGCAGTAGTACTGCACAGATCCTATTTCTCACACCTCTTCCCTCAGTGTGTACTACCAGCACCTGCTGGAAGCAGAAAGACTTCATTTCACCTCTGTCCATACAGAATCACAGAGTGTCAGGGGTTGGAAGGGAGCTAGAAGATCATCTACTCCAACCCCCCTGCCAGAGCAGGGGCACCTAGACCAAGTCACCCAGAAACAGATCCAGGGGGTCTGGAATGTCTCCAGAGCAGGAGACTCCACAACCTCCCTGGGCAGCCCCTGCCAGGCTCTGCCACCCTCACTGGGAAAAAGTTTTTCCTTGTATTTCCCCTCAACCTCTTGTGCTCCAACTGACTCCCATTGCCTCTTGTCCTGTCACTGGATGACACTGAGCAGAGCCTGGCTCCAGTCTCCACTGTCAGTGCATGTCCATCAGATTGGGGTCACCATCATGAATAACCAGGGAGCAGGTCATACACTGAGGAGTATGCAGCCTTCATTATTTCCTCAACAACTCATTCAGTATGGCTAAATTTTCTCATCCTTGGTAACTATTTGTTTGTCATCTCTGATGTAACCAATTCCTCTGAAAGCTCAAGAACAGCATCTACCTGCCAGGAAGGAAGGGAGGAGAGCATTTCCCAAGAAGCTGCAGATGTTTGTCCCTCCCATGGGGAAATGGGCAGCTGGAGGTGTCCAGGGCATGGCTGAGGACATAATTCCCAATAAAGGCCTTTCAGAGCTGAGAAGGAGCCAGACCTCAGCTAGCTGAAAGAGGAGCTTGTTTGTCTTTTTCCTTCTTTTTAAAAATACAGATGCTTTCCTGGTACCAGCTGCTTGCTTGGGTTTATAGCCAGCCTCCTTGCCACACCACTCTGCCATTACCAGACGTGCTTCTGGGAGAGGCCTTTGCCAAAACTCAGAGCCGTAGCCAAGGCTTCTACATTTTCCTGGCCAGGCTCATTCTGGGAAATCCAGCAGGCTCTGTGTGTCCCATTCGTGTGGGTGGGAAGAAACTGGAGCTCGGAAACAACCCGCCCCAGCCAAATGCTGACAGGAAGAGCCCCCGCTGCCCGTGCCCCACGACCCCACAGCCAAGGCAAATCTCCTGCTTTTACAAATTCCACCTGGTTCGCTAGTAGGGAGAGAGAGAGCTGAAAGAAACCAGGGAAAAGAAAAACAGGGAATTAAAAGTGTAGCATAGACCAGACTGTCAGAAAGGTATGTCTGTGTGGCTTTGAACAAGGATTAAGCAGATTTTTTGCCTAGAGAACAGGAGAGTTCTGCTTTGTTATGAGCATTTTATCAAAAAACATTAACTTTAATGTGTGATGGGGGGGTCGCAAAACTGGCAACTCCCCGTGGAATTGAAGGGTGTAGTTTTTGTTACTGGGAGAACTGCTGCCCCTTTTAAAACAGTGTCTTCTGAGTCATTGTGCTCACTGGAATGAAGATTTAATTTGAAGTATTCTGATGGAAATCATAATCATCAGGGTACATGGGCGCTCTCACTTTTTCTGAAACACAGTGCATGTTCCATCATTTTCTGCCAAATGGAAGAGCTCTCAGAGAGAAAGCTTTCACCCCAGAGTACCCTACAGCTGAGGCTGGCACATTGCCCAAGAGACAATGCCTGGCCTCAACCAGGCAGAAGAAAGACTGAGGCACTCCTCACTGGGCTGTTGAGTAGGATGTAATTACCACATCCCTAGATTTTGTGTGGGTACTGATGGGAAGGAGAAGTGAGGCAGAGAGTAACATGGGGTTTTTTTTATAAGGATGTGCAGGCAGCCATCCTTGATGTGATGGCTCCAAGCTCTGGCACCCTCACTGGGAACAAGTTTTTCCTTGTGTCCAAAGCCTCTTTGGAAATGAAGCTGTTCATGTCCCTTGGACCACAAATATGGCTGCCACAAGCACTAAACATTCTTCTCTATTGCTTTTCCATTTAAGCATAGCCACTTCTGTACCACTGTTCCCTTCACAGGCACACTCCTGTGAAGTGGGCACACTGAGCCAGAGTTGCCCAACCAGAACTCCAAAGCTGGAGTGACCAGGGTGAAAACTTCTGCTTTCTTCATGCTAACAG
The DNA here is from genome assembly GCA_013401355.1 of Ceyx cyanopectus. Taxonomy (NCBI): domain Eukaryota; kingdom Metazoa; phylum Chordata; class Aves; order Coraciiformes; family Alcedinidae; genus Ceyx; species Ceyx cyanopectus. The sequence continues at coordinate 19,754 of VYZU01077473.1, forward strand.
CTACGAGTGAAGGAGACAAAGAACCCCCTGTGCTGAGCTATTTAGTGCTTTTCCAGCCATGTAGCCGCCCACTTTGCACAATCCAGGGCATTCAGAGCCAAGGAATCTGGGATCCATCTAGCTCTGGTCAGAGCTTTCCAAAGGTGTATTTCCAACTGTTTCTTGTTCTCCCAAAAGGCAGATGGTGGTGGTCAAAACACACACACACAGGAGACAATGCAGGGTGTTGCAGAGATGTGGACTCAGGCTGCATCCTCCCTCCTCCAGCAGGGTGCCCCAGGCACCTTCACCTACACACAGCCCCTTCTCTTTGCCTTAGTGTAGTCAAAGGCCTAGACATGGTATCAGTAGGGTTATAGCCTCCCCATTTTGATTTAAGCTAATAAAACTGATGTAACAGAGGGAAAGCATTAAATTCCCTTGGAGTAGGAGAATAGTTGGCACCTGGATGATTAGCAGAACAACTTTAGACTGGGCAAGAGGAGGATCCTCTAACCCTCTGTTAGTGTTTTCTTTGGAAAAGTTTGGGGTTTCATTGTCAAGAATGATTTAATATGATAAGTTACAGTGTCAAAAACCATGCACAGGAACAGATGAATAACTGAATACTGTCTGCTCAACCATGCTGAGACTGAAGTCAAATAGTTGAGGTTTGCCACAAACCAAGATGAAGCTTATTTACACTAACAAAGGGCACCCAAGGAACAATGGTGGCCTTAAGTATGCACAATGTGTTTATCAACACTAGATATTTACCTTAACTTTTCTATTTGGAGAGTGGCTTCCCACATGCTCAGAGTCATGACCTATGTGGTTAGCTTTGTCTTGTCTTGCTTCTGTACAGCACATGCTGTGCATTGTAGGAAGAGACCAGGCTCAGAAAAAAAACCATGTGCAGCACAAAATAACACCCCTGAGTATTCATGGGAACTGTCCTTCTCTATTATATCACAGACCATAAGACTCCAGAGCTTTCTGCCCTTGCTAAGTTCTCACCAAGCCTTCCAGCTTTTAACTATAAATTACTTTTTTTGTTGTTTTCAAGGACATTTTTATTCAGATAAAAGATATTTAATTGCCAACAAAGTGGAGTGAGCTTCCCTCATATCATGTCCTCTGGCAGCTCCAGCAGTCCCTTGATACCATGCTCTGGTGGTCATTTATTTATTTCTCTACCCCACCAAAGAGCACAGGTCTTTCCATCTTGCTTCATGTTTGTTAAATCACTTATTACTCATATCATCCTTCCCATAGATTCTCTCCAGCTCCTCTGATTCAACAAGGAGGATGTGAGTGTTGTTTTGATGATAACACAAGGATCCAAAGCAGACAGCCTGGCACAGAGGACGCTCACCTGGCTACCATTAAGAAGGGTAAAAAAATAAATTAAATAATCACTTATTTCCCCAGAACAAGGAAAAAATTGAGTACAGAGCACCTGAGATGTCCTCAGATCTGTCTGCAAACTGTTCTCTAATTGGCAACTCATTCAGCAAGGCTCTTTCTGACTGCCTGGGTCACAGAAAGGTGTTCAAGCAGGTTGCATTAGAAGACCCTAAAACCTTCATCAGACCAATTTTTGTATGGTCCAGATGTCCATAGACAAGGGTTTAATTTCAGCTAGGTTGGGTTCCTGGGTCGCACTGCACAGAGCAGGTTATTAAACCATGGTGTAGAGATAATCACTTGTTTCTCATCAATATTTATGCAGATTAAGTTCATCTAGTACTAACCCCTTTACTAAGGCAGTCTTAAGTATAACAAGGCATCTCTGACAGAAGATTGGCTAGCTGAGTCGTGGAAACATTTTGGGAAGAAATTCCACAATTTTCCTAGATGATCTGATCTATCATTTCACTGACCTTTTTTTATTATTATTTTTTTTCGAGCCAAAATGAAAGAACCACCAATACAAACACAAATACAAGCAAACAACCACCAGCAATAAGTAAGATACATTATATTTGCCTCAGATTGAGTAGATTTTTTTTACTTCCCTATGTGGATGTGAAGAAAATTTATTGCTATCCTATAACAGTCTTTAAATATTCAAAGACTTTACATAGCCTTCCCCAACCTTTGTCCTTGACTAAGCCCCCTACTTCCTTTAATATTTCCTACCAGACCATGGTTTTAAAACATTTCTTATTGTTCTTGTAGCTCTTCTCTGGTGTCTCCCTAATTTGTCTCCATCCCCAGGTACTGAGAGCATTTACATTATCCACTCTGATCTCCTGAAGAGCAATTCCCCTTCCTTTCTAGATTGATCATTAAAAGCTTTTTTTTTTTTTTAATCATGTTATCTTTGAAACTCAGTGTGAAATTTCAAAATGAGAATAACAAGCACTGCTGATAACATGTTTGACTAGTGGACTCACTTGAAGATAAATCAAAGGATCCCAAAGAAGTCCTACCTTGCCTGGGCCCACAGCTGCTCCTGGCTGGAAACAGCTCCATCTGGAACAAGAAGATATCTCCAAGGCTCCAAGCTTCAGAAAAAAACCAACAACAAACAAATAAAACAACAACAACAACAAAAACCCAAAACAAAAACCCAGAAAAGAGAAGCTTGGTAAAGACGTTTTCACTCATTAATAAGATTACCTGAGATGTTGGGTACCTCAGACTTTCTTGTTCCTCAGAGATCAATTACCCAGTTTCACTTTTGTAGGATGAAATACAAATAGTAAAGATATTATGTTGTCTAAATTTCAGTTGCAATAAGTCAGTAGAAGTGTCATAATTCAGCTCAGTGTATTTTGTGACTGAGAGTGATCACCAAGCAGAGACTGATGCCACCAACAGTTCTGTGCTCCATCTGAGGAGCTCTGTTTGAGAAACTACAGTGCCACTGCTGCCACTACTTCTACTACTTTCTCTCCCCTTTTTTTCTCATGACAGACTGCAAAAGAGAGCTGCTGGGCCTTTTCTTCCACACAGGAAGGAGTGAGCTTCTGCTCAGAGTGTCTTTTTGGTTCAGAAACCCACAATTCCATAGGAGGAGATCTTTCTCTATCGAGTGCAAGCCATGGGATCTCTCTTGTCTTTATCAGAGGCCCAAGGATGTTTCCCCTCTTCATTCATCCATGAGAAAATATTTTATGTGAAATAATGAATGTTGGCTTCTGCTTTAATCTGCAAAATCAGATGCTGTTTATTTTCCAAAGAACTCCTGGAAATTAAAAGAGATGGGAATATAAAAAGAATGCCAAAATTAATTAAATGGAAAGCTCAGCTGTTGAGTACTGCACGGTTAAACTTCCTGGATAGCCTTAGAGACCTGCAAGCCAAACATGGGACATCATTGCTCCAGACACATTAAACAGTCATTAAATTCCCTGTGTGAGAGAAAATGATGAGGTGTTGCTCAGTGCATCGTGTAAGAAATCACTTGTATAACCAGAGGTTAGCTGCCAAAAGCAAAATCCCACCACGTAGAAACAGAGCAGGTTGTACACTGATGCAGGTAACGTGAATGTGTGTGGCAAGGTGTGGCCGTGCATGGCCAAGTCCTTTTAACTACTGTAACTCTGACAAACAGCCTCATTCCTTTAAAAACTGCTTCTCTGATAGTGGGGTTGGCATAAAGTCTTGACTCATCCTGGAATTGAGGTGCCCTGGAGAAATGGCAAGAATGCCACATGCTCGAAAATCTATTACATAACATGTTTATTATTTACCTTATTTTCAGTTAATTGGGTTTTTGCATGGACTAGAAAGCACTACAGACTTTCAGATACTGGCATTGTCTAGCACACTGTTTTAAACCCCCAGGGCAGATCTAATTGGCTTGTGGTTGCAGATATGTTGTAACTGACTTGGCTTGAAGTTTTGTGGGCCACTTCATTTAGATTCATCTTGATTTGTTGCTTCAAAAAAGGAAGGTGTCCAGATTTCTTGGGTGAGGTCGGTGTGAGGTTTCTTTCCAGATACAGGGGACATTTTCTCATGAATCCTTCAAAATGAGCAGAAACACTAAAAGCATTTCAGATCATGAAACATTAATTCATAGGAGCTTGTTCTCTTGAACTGTCCATTTAAATGGTGAAGAATTTCAGTATTTAATCTCTTAGACCAAACCTTACATGTCGTCTCATGGACCTTATGCTTCTGGCTGTTGTCAGGTTTGCCTTACAGCAGGACAGTCCACCCTCCAAAGGGTGGGAAATTACAGAAAATAATTATTTTTCTTTATACAACTTATCTAAACACAGTTTCTGGACATGTACAATTATTTCAGTTGACAATATGACCTCCTTCTTGCACAGTTCAGATGGGAGACCCACATCAGTACATAAGTAAGACATAGAGTGTGTATGCATCCACCTCCATATATCAGCATTTCACTGTGCTCCTGGCATCCACTTTTGTACAAAATTAGCCCTAATTAGAGCAGCACAGGGCTTGGTGGGGATGCAGTTATACCAAAAGGAAGATGCCTTGTTGTGGTAAAACACATTGTGCTTTCTCTGTAAGAATTACCCAGATTTGTATACACATTTTTACAGCTGCACAATTGCATCCACACCAAGGAAAGGTAGAGATTGGTTTGCTCTAATTATACCAATCAGGTTAAAGAAGTACAGCCTTTCTGTATAGGCAAGGACTTAAGGTCAGGGAATAAATGTCTAATGAGTGGTGACCTCTGAGAGCTGGTAGGTGAATGATGGCTTCTGATAATAAAGGTTTTCACTGGATACAAGAGTCAGGACACAGGCATTTTGGAATGTAGAAAAATGGCAATGAGAATAGACTTTAGCAGAACAACTCAGAAAATTGCAAATTATGGGAAACACTTATTTTTCCACATCATTCTGGGTGTTCTTGAGAATTCAGGACTGGGAAGGGCATTGCATTTTGGCAAATCCAGCCCCTCTCTACCTCAAGCAACATACCCTATAACCTTTCTCGTAACTGACCGAGCTGTATCCTGAAACTGCTTACCTAGGAGGGGGGAAATGGTACTCTAAGTTTCACCTCCTGGGAGGCTGACAGTTATTTGCATTGACATTTCAGTTTGGCAGCACAAAAGCTGAGTAATGCAGCAGAGCACAGCAGCAGTGCCAGGAGTCTAACATGCTCAGCTGGAAAGCTAGTAACAAAAAGGCAGGGTTTTCTTTAAAAACAAAACCAAAAACAACTAGTAGAGCTTGGCTCCCAGAAAAGCTGCATTCCTAATTCTCTTAGGAAAATCCTAGCACTGGCTGTTGCAAAACTTACATGTCTGCCTCCAGGGCTGGCACCTTAGTCATTCAGAAAACATTCCCAGTCTCATGCAGACACTGTGAGAGGTTAAGTGTCCCTGGCAGCTAATGAAAGAGCAGAGCCATGGACGATGACCATAATGACCAAGTGTGGGAAACCCAGAGGTTTCCACAGCTTGTGAACCTGTAATTGCATTTCCCAAAATGTTGATTAACACCCACTGTGCAAAGAAAAAAAAATAAAATTCCTTCATCTGGGCTCTCCATGCAGAACACACCCAGGAGCAGAGCAGGGGGAGCAATGATACACTGCTGAAGCTATGCCCACACAGCCAGTCCTGTCCTCTGACTCACCTAGAGGAGAAGCTACACTCAGAGGTCTGTGCACACGTTTAGCAGGGGACAGACAGCCTGTTCCCCAGCTCCCTGGCTTCTCCAGCTGGTCCCCTCTGCAGGGATGGGAAGCAGATGCCTGGCATCCCCTCTCGCATGCCTCCCCCTCCCGGGACTGAAGGGAAATTCAGAGAGACCACTGGCAGCCGTGCTGCTCTTTTTTTTCCCCACATGAGCAAGAGAAGCATTGGCATTTGGGGCATTGAAATGATCATCTGTACCCAGTGTCTGTGTTTGGTCCTCAGTGAGATGGCTGGGACAGCTCACTTGTCAGAGGACTGATTTTCCAGGTTCTGTTGACGAAGTTTTGTGCAATAGTATGTAGGGATATAGAGCTTTTCCAATTCAGTGTGGTTGAGAGAGTCTTGTGAGATGAACCAGGGTTGTACCTATACCTTGAGCTCTACCCCTTTCTCTGACTCTTCAGAGACACTCCAACCCTGTCACCAGAATGTCCCTCAATGGCAACAGGATGAAAATCCAACGAAAAGCCACAGAAAACTTCAGCTCCCTTCTTCTGTACCCTGGCAATATAATACCTCCAGCCATATTTGAAACCATAGATGCAGGGCAAACAAAAACAAACACCTCTTGGTGCCTTCACCGGACACACTTCTCATGGGACAGTTTTGTCAGGTTGGACCAACACTGAGCACAAGCCTCCACTCTATCAGACTTAATCAGCTTCCTTTCCTGTGCCCTTCTGTCATCACCTTCCTCAGAGAAGACCCAGAGGGAGTAATAATCTCTACAACAACTTGGATAATTTATTCACACTTCCCCTCTTACAGAGATATCCAAACTTCCTTGGCTTGGAGCCAGAAATCACAACTTTTTCAAAGCTTTTCTCCCCTCTGTCCAGCCTAGGCTCTAAGCATCCTTCTCTGTCACCAGAGGCAGCTGAGCTGAGGGTCAGCACCCAGAGACACTCATACCCTTCCAGAGGTGACAGGAGCTCACTAGAAGTCACGTCCCACCATCCATTTGGAAATAAATCATTGTTCTTTTTGTCCAAGCTATTTTCTTGCATACCAGCAGAAGAGCAACCAATTAATTGCAGGTAGCCAAGCAAGTCCCATGAAAGCCTAGAGGCTGGGGTAAGCAGTGCTCATCTGAACTTACCTGGCTGAAAAACAGTCTGTGGTTTCAGAAAAGGTTACTCAAATCCTGAACCCAAACTGAACAGCACCTCTTATTTTATTTCAAGACAGTTACTTTCACTATTCAGGTTGTCAGCATCCCCTGATTTCTCTGCATGTGCATCTCCATCTCTTCCTAACCTGCCTGACATGTCTAGATAGCTGTAGCAGTACAAACATGAGAGCTGAGGGGGAAAGGGAAAGAAACTTGAAAGGGGTGACATTTTTTTTTCAATTAAGGTTCTTGGAACAGGCCCTGTAAGAAGCTGTTATTTGTGGGATATTTATACAGTTTAAAATTAAAGATTATAACAGCTCATAGACAACTTAGTGTCCTGGATCTGAAAAGCATGTGTTTGGGCTTTTTTTTTTCTTTTTTAATTATCTTAAAACTGAAATTTTTGGATTATTAATGTCTATTTAGAAGAGTTCATAAATATGCATTTAATTGCTAAACCACTGATGTCTATATAGCAATAAACACTCTACCAGTTTAATAATGTACATTTTAAAAGCTTCCTATTATCAGTATTTACATTGCAAGGTCAATAATTATGTGTAATTCATGCCTCTCACTTCAGGATTTTTTTTTTTCAAAACAAGTACCAGCAAGATTGTTTTGCTAAATCTTTATATATTAAATTTTGCTACTGGGATATCTTGGCTAAGTTACACAGGATAAGATTGCCTAAAAAGCTATGCATCAGTAAGGTTGAACTTGGCTTAATAGCTAAAAATAAAGGCTCAGCCAGTTAGATCTGCTTAAAGAAATCTTTTCTCTTGCATGTTGTTAGGGTAAGGATCTCCTGGCCACAAGATGTTGAGGTCAAGAGCTTAGTCTGAAGGAGAAGGACAGCAGATAGTTTCACACGAATAACAAGAGCATGCAGAGCTGTCATAGCATGAACTACAGAGAGCATCATCAGAGAGATGAGGTATTGAAGTAGACACCTGTGGGGAACATAACAGCTAACCAAGGAAAGGGAATTTTGAGGGTGGAAAAAACTCCTATTTGCCTGATGTAAAGTGTTCTGGAATTTCACCTGCAAGATCAATGCCTCCCTCTCTCTGAGACCCTTGACTAACAAGTGTAAGGAGTTGACTGGCTGTGCTATGTCCCACTTCTCAGTGCAGAGCATCAGAACACTACACCTTTTTAAACAAATTATTGCACATCTACCCAACTTGCTTCTCCTTCTGTCCTATGGGTGTTTTTTCTCTATGTCTTTCTCCTTTTTTTCTAGGCTTTTTTCTCCCAGTGTCACTACTCCTGCATGTAGCCCCGGCCCAGTGTGCCCAGGAACCAAATCTGCAATCCCATAGGTATTTGATCCAACACTTAAGCAATGTGATTTCTCTCATGATAGCTCTTGTTTATTCAGGCAAGCAGAAAATGGTTGTGATTCAGTCGGGCTTGGCAGTAAACATTCAACAAACAGTCTTACTCTCAGAGATAAGAATCAATGTGTCTCCAAATGAAGAAAACTCCTGTCTAAAGCCTGAAACTTACAAAGAGAGGTCAATAAGGGAGGCCTTTTACATTTTGTCTGCATGTGTCAGGCTCCAGAAGACAATATTCCCTTATGAGTTGTTCATCCAACATGCCTCTTTCTCTTTGGATTGCCTGAGACATGTAGAAAAGACAACTGGCTTTGGGGCATCCCAACCCTACATAAGAGCCTCAGCAGAAGGTCTGTCACTTCACCCGCTGCTTCCATGCTGTGGCTTTTTGGGGTCAGGACCAGCCACAATCTCGATGACTTGAAATGGAAACCAAAATTCTGCCCCTCTGTGACACCCACCCTCCTGCCAGCTATTAGATAAGCCCAGCAAAACTCTTAAGATGTGACTCAGTTTAAATATGTTGGTAATCCTCGTAAAGTCAGATGGTCCAACCATGACACCTAAAGAAATGTGCTTATTCAGGGACTTTACTGGATTAAAGATTTGTCTTGAAACATATATGCACAAAAAGGCATAAATCAGAGAGTATGTGTTATGAAGGAATACTTATTATACCTCTTAAGGCTTTTTTAAGGGCGACTCATAACCTTTACTTTCTTAGATAGACTCTCTGCTTGACATATTTACTCTAGTCCTAGTTTGTGAGAAGACTTTGCTTAGAAAACTCTGAATGTTTCTTCCCGTTATTCATTTAGTAAGTGCAACCCTTCCACCATCGATTGGTGTGTTGCAATATAGGGTGTTAATCGACTTTGAACATTTAATTATGGTTTGTTTGAGCACAGCGTTTTACAAGCCCAGTGGTTCATCATATTGCTGGAACAAGTACAATACAACATCTTTAAAATTATGCACAAATAATAGATTAGTTTCAGCAGTACTTTTTTTCAGCAGCATTAATAAAATCTCTCAAGCATGCACAAAGCCAATGGCCAGGAGGA